>RJWM01009040.1:0-69756 GCA_004363535.1 Dasyprocta punctata
CTCCAGGTTAACTTTGAACTTGTTGTGCTTGTCCTGCTTGAGCTTTCAGAGCTTAGAGGTGTGCACCTCTATGCCTGGCTCAAATTCTTTTTTCATGTTTGGAATGTTTTCTGCCATAATTAGTGTGAATAAGTTTTTTGTATCATTTGCACTATATCCTGCTTTTTCCCTGACTCTCATTAGTCTTATGTTATTGTTCTTTGCATCATGAAGCAGCTACTGGATTGTTTTCTCATCGTTCCATGCTGTTTTAGAGGTTTCTTTTTGTGATCTTTAATCCTGTCTTCTATTTCTGATATTCTTTCATCTCATTTGTTTAATCTGCGGTATATACTTTCTATAGAATTTTTAATCTCCTGGATATCTTGTTTGAATGTGTTTCATGGATTCAATTACTTTCCTATGTTGGGTGTTCATGGTTTCCATTATTTTCTAAAGCCCTTGATTTTTTTTTTTTAATCTGTTTGGTTTAGGGTCTTTAAACATGTCTCTCATTATAGTCACCATCTCTGTAGTCACTTGAGAGATTATTTCTGATTTGGTGTTTTTTTTTTGTTTGTTTTTGTTTTTGTTTTTGTTTGCTAGAGACTAATTCATCTTCTTTGTTACTTCTGTTGTTACCGCTCCAAAAAGTCCAGGTGGGTGGCTTTCACATTGTTCTACCTAATTGCTTCCTGGGTCTGCCTTTGTTGAGCTGGAAGTCTGGTATTGCACCTTGTTTAAGTTTCTCCTCATTTTGTAATTTTTAAAAAATTTAATTCCTGGGTTGACACTTGTAAATTGCGTACAGGAGGTAGCTTTATTGCCAGTGTTCAGAACCCTTAGGAAATGACTACTATTCAGAACTGTCTTCGAGTATAGCCGGTTTTCGGTTTTGAGTCTGTTGCAAGATCCTTTTAAATTTATTTGGGATGAGAAGTTGTTGCCTATTTGGCCTAGCCCCTGTTTTTTTTTTTGGACACTGACCTATAGTATTGTTCATGACCTTAGGAAATCTCAGTCTTGGTATACCTGGAAAAATAACCTATCAGAGCTATTATGTCACCCTGGCTAAAGTAGTATAATCAGCAATAACAATAGCATGAAACAGAGCCTTGAGAATGACAGACTGTGATGAGCCATTAATTTGCCATCTTTAACCCTATGAACTACATTTGTGTTTAAAAAAAAATCTAACATGAACCAGAAAATTGTATACAGTAAATATGCCCTCAATATTGCAGTTTTATCCCAGGGGAGAAAATGTAAAAGGAGGTAGGGGGGAAAATACAGAACTAGAAGAAGTAGAAGATATTAGAAGCCAGGCTGGAGGACAAAGGGAGATTACATAAACTTTGGGAAAGTGGTGAAGAAGACTGAAGGGGAAGAGTAAAGGAAAAAATAAAAATAAGGACTAACAGAACAATAACAACAGCAAGAAGACTAGAAATATTGTTCACACTCATAAAATCAGGAACAAAACATCAAGAAAAAGCAAAAAAAAACAAACGAAGGGAAAGAAAAGTCCACTTCAGGGTGTGTCTCTGCTGTCACTGATAAGACAGAGTGGGCAGACAGAGCCCAGCATGGCATTGATTAATCCCAGCATGCCACCTGTAGAGTCATGGCAGTGCAGTGGATAATCCCAGCAAGGCTTCCACTGAAGTTCAGGCTGATTTCTGACTATGAGGCTGGAACCCAATATATTCAGCCTGTGTAAAACTCCCATGTGTCTCCTGCCAGCTTGCACTCACCTCCCTATTGGCTTGAACTGGACACCTTGACCTGCTACCGACTTGAACTCAAGTTTTGCCCCAACCTGACGCTGGGATCTACCAGATGGAGCCAGCCAGCAGGTCCTCTTGAGTCCCAAACTCAGTTGACTCTCCCTAAGATGGCTACCTGCCAATCACTCTCCCTGGGGACATGTGTATCCGAATAACTTGACACTCACTGCAGCCCACAGCTCAGCTTCACTGGTGGGTTTTCCCCCGAAGCCTTCTTGGGCAGTCAGTAGTTGCTGTGCACCTGCAGGTTTGAACACGCTCCCACCCCCACCCTATCCCCATCACACACAGTGCGTTAGGGCTCAGTTAGAAAGCACTGCTTGTCACCATCTACGAAGACTTCTCATCGTTCTCTCTGTGGGCTTCAGTTCTCACTTAAGATCCTTGCTGAGTCCCAGCATCCCACTTCCCTCTTTCCTGTCTTGCTCACATTGTTATATTCTAATCTCAGAGTTTATTGTCTCCAGTATCTTGCAGCTTACTTTTTTCCTGTTTTTGTTTCTTTTTCTTGACTATTGCAATGGTTAGGACTTCACTGCAGTGTTTAAGTGATTAGAGCTGACATCCTTGCTTTGTTCCCAATGTTAGGCATAAATTATGTATTTTTGTACTATTTTGATTTTAATCTAGTTTTTATTTTTATTTTTTTAGATTTGTTTGATTAGTTTCTTTTAACACCTAGTTTAAGAGGTTGTTTTTTTTGTAAATCATGGCTAGATTCTGAATTTTTTGGAATTTGTTTAGTATTTTTTAGCTATATTGTCTTGATCGAATTGTTTCTAGTTCTCCTCATGGAACTATACTAATGCGTGCTCTTCATTGATTATAGTTGATTTTTTCTTATTGTGTATTGCTAAGAATTTATCAGTTTTTTCATGGGGACAGTCCTGGGATTAAACAAGGGCCTTTGCACTGTCCTACATCCCTTACCCATTTTTCATTTGTTATTTTGACACAGGGTCTTCCTAAGTTGTCCAGGCTGAATTCAAATTTATGATCTTTGTGCTTTAGTCTCCCATATTGCAGGATTACCATATGTACAACATACCTCATTTATTAATATTTTTGATTTATTGATTTTTTTCTTTTATTTTTTAACTTTGACTAACTTAAGAGTTTAGATACTGTTGTTTTGTTTTGTTGTGCTTTGCTTTTTGATTTTTGAGACAGGGTCTTGCTATGTAGTTCAGGCTGGCCTTGAATTTACTACATAGCTCAGGCTGGCATGGACCTCATGTCAATCTCCCAAGTGCTGGAATTGTGTGGCGTTGGTGGTATAGTGGTGAGCATAGCTGCCTTCCAAGTGCTGGAATTGTTGCTGTGTGCCACCACACTGGGCTAAAGTTTAGTTTTTAACTTTTCCTGGTTTCTTAATGTTAGCGAATAGGTGATCAATTTGTACATTGTTCTTCTTTTGCCTATAGGAAGTTTGTTGTAAGTGTCTTATTGATTGTGATTGCTGAATTCCAATTTTTTTTTTTTTTTATTTTAAAGAGAGTAAAACAAAGCAAAACAGAGCACAAGAAAGCAGATCCGAACAAAATAATGCAAGCAACACAGGATTTCAAAACAAGATGACAGGAAATCACCAGTGGCTACCATAATGTCTCTTGTTTTCTTCAAAATAGTTGTCCATATCTTCACATACAATGAATTCAAACAAAACATGGTAGCATAAAAACGTTAAAAACAAAAGAATGAAAGCATTACAGGCCTTCAACAGTGGCTACCATAATTTCTCTTGTTCTCTTCAAAATAGCTGTCCACACTTTCACACATATTGAAATCAAATAATACAGAACAGACTAAAAACAATCAAAACAAAGGATATAAGCATTACAGGACTTGACAACAAGATGACAGGAAATCAGCAATGGCTACCATAATGTCTTGTTTTCTTCAAAGTAGCTGTTCTTACCATGTCTTGGTTACTTTTCGCTCGTTGCTGAGACAAAATACCTGACACCCAAAATTAGGGAAGGAAAGGTTTATTCTTACAGTTTCTTGGGAGTTTCAGTCCATTAGTTGGCTCCAAGTCAGCATGGGGTGGCAGGGCTACCATTCATGGTGGCTGCAAACCACAAGGCACGCTGGCAAGAAGAGACAGGAAGGAAGCAGAAGCGGAACAGCAAGCGTAAGAGGAAGACCCGCCTTCCCTTACCCTGTATCTCAGCTCCACCCCTGGGCATTGGCAGCATTCACATTGCTAATCCCAGCGCTAGACAACAAACTGAACACAAGCAGCCCCATCGAAAGTATGAGGACTTGGGGGTACATAGCATATCACCCAATACATACCATCACTTGTAATAAAATCAATTCTTGTAAACTCTTTTTTTTTTTTTTTTTTTTTTTTTGCGGCACTGGGGATTGAACTCACAACCTCGTGCCTGCCAGGGCAGGTGCTCAAGGCACTGAGCCAAACTCCCGGCCCTGGTTTTTTTTGAGGCAGGGTCGCACTATGTATCTCAGGCCGGCCTTACGCTTGCGTTGTAGCCCAAGCTGGCCTCGAACTCACAACGCTCCTCCTACCTCAGCCTCCCGAGTGCTGGGATTAAAGGCGTGCGCCACCACGCCCGGCTTCTTGTAAACTCTTTAGGAGAAATTCTAGGCATGTATAAGCCTATATATGTACATCTGTCCTTTCTGTATTAGAGGGAAAGACAAAACAAGATGTCACAAATTACAAGAAAAACAAGAAACAAAAGAGACAAATAAATAACAATAACAAAGAGCCGAAAACAATAACAATACAGGCTTGCAAAACAAGGTGGTAGGAACATAACAAAGGTTATTTTGCATAGTTATCTTCAAAAGAGTTACTCAGGTTACCATATATAAACATGCAAAATTGACTTAATCCTATGAACGTTAACTGTTTTGTTCTAAGAACTAATAGAATTAGTAATACAATCCTCTTCGCTATCTTAAGTGTGTATGTACAAATTTATCTCTTTTTTCTTTTCTCTTCTTTCTTTTCTCCTTTTCTGTATCTATTTTTCCCCTTTGAGCAGCTTTTTACCCTTCAACAATATTTACTGAATATTTTGTATCTTATTTACTCTTTCAGTTTTTTACACTAGGGAGATAATACAGTATTTACACATGTGAGTTTGATTTATTTCACTTATGAGTATGGTCTCAAGTCGCATCCATTTACCTATAAAAGACTCAATGTGATCCTTCTTTATAGCTGAGTAGTACTCCATGGTATTTTTATCCGTTCCTCGGTTGATGGGCATTTAGGATGTTTCCAAGATTTAGCTATTACAAATTGTGCTGCTATAAACATGGGTGCACATATATCACTGTGGTATGATGTTTTCAATTCTTCTGGGAATATGCCCAGAAGTGGAATAGCTGGGTCAAATGGGACTTAGAATCCCAATTCGTGGGTTTTCCTTTCACCCTGTTGGAGATTTCCTTTGACATGCAAAAACTGTTTAATAAGACAAGATCCCAGTTCCCGATCACACAACATATTGTATATGACTTCAGGCCATTGGGATTTATAGAAACTTGTTTCATTCCTCACCCATACATATATAGATTGTCTTAATGTTCCTTGTGTGTATGAGAAGAATATCTGCTCCTTTGTGTTGGATAGTGGTGTAAAATTTCAGCTAGGTTAAATGGATGTGTCGTTCAAATATTCAGTGTTCTTTCTGATTTTTTTTTTTTTTCATTTTTAAATTTTTCACACTTCTTTATTTTTTATTTTGAGATGGTGCTGCTGTGCAGTTCAGGCTGGCCTTGAGCTCACTGTGTAGCCCACATTCGTCTCAAACTCACAGGGATCCTCCTGCCTTGCCCTCCCAAGTTGTGGGATTGCAGGCATGTACCACATGCCCAGCTTTCTGATATTTTTGATTGGGTCACCATTTCTCCATTGTGTTTTGTTAATTTTGTTTTTATGTATTTTGAACTTCATTATTCAGTGCAGGCAAATTTAAGAGTATTATATCTTCTGGATGAATTCATCATTTTGTTTTAAATTCATGGTTTTGTTTTGTTTATATCTTTGGTAATTCTCTGTCTTGAAGTCTATTTTGTGTGGTATTAATAGAGCTACACCTTCTTTCTGTCTCTCTTTCTGTCTGTCTCTCTGTCTGTCTGTCTGTCTTTCCTTTCTTTTTGTCCCCCAGACAGGGTATTTTCCAGGCTGGCCTTGAACTTGTAGCAATTCTCTTTCCTCAGCCTGCCAAATGCTGGGACTACAGGCGTTTGCCACTATGCCTAACCTACCATCTTTCTTTATAACTGTTTTTTTGTGTATCATTCAGTGTCTGAGTAAAATGTTTACTATATTTCTTTTAAAAGGTTAATTCCTTTAAAAATCTACTTTAACCTTTGCTTTGTAATTGGTGTGTGTTGGACTTTTACAATTATTGCATATTTAGGGCTATGCTTTCTATCTTGACAAAGTATAATGTATAATTTTCTTTTTATTTATTCTGCTTGGGTGTTTGCAAGAATCTTGGATATTTGGGTTGGTGTCCATTATCAATCAGTGTTGAAAATTCCTGGCTGTTTCTTCAAATGTGCTGCCTCATTTACTCATTCTTTTCCTTTTAAAATTCCAGTTTTATACATACTAAGTCATAAGGGAATGACAGTTTTATGGTGTTTATGCTCTGTTCTAGTATTTTTGAAACTCCTTCTACCTTTTATAAGAGTTTGAATAACTAAGAATAAAGGAATAAACTAACTCCTTTAATATTTCTTGGAATAATTATTCAAAATTCAATATCGTGGCTATGTTTAATACTATCATCTCATTTTAGAAAGACTTATGTTCGGATTCTTACCACTTCCATTAGTGTTCAGCCTCTGTGATGGAGGGAAACATTGTTTAAAAACATTGATCAGAGATAAAAAGAAGTTGTATCATTGTTATTTAGTGAGTCAGGTTTCAAAATATGAGATGACCTTTGGTATAAGAAATTAATTCGTTCTTTAAAGAAAATGTTAGAAATATGTTTACTATTTGAAATTTTAGCAAATTTGTATGGCTATTCATTTATTTATATAATTTAATTAACATACATATAAATTTAGTTAACGTCATTTCTTTTATCTGAGTAGTTTTACTTGCAACTAAGTATTTTTTAAAAGTTAAAATGATGAATTAGAGTTTTATAATTACTGCTTTTATTCACTTTTGTTGTTTTGCGGCAGGGTCTTGCTATGTAGTACAGGCAGTCTTTGAACTGGCGGTGATCCTCATTCCTTAGCCTTCTGAGTGCTGGGATTACAAGTTTGTGCCACCACATCTGTCTTTTAATGACTACTTTTAATATTACCACAGTTAGAATAAGAATATGAAATTTTCATGGATAGTTGTGTATTAAAATAATACACTATTTTCTTATTTTTTCTTCGATTTGTTAGAAGAATTTAATGACAGGATTTTACGACCAGAGTTATCAAACGATGAAATGCTATCTCTTCATGAAGAGTTGCAGAAGATTTATAAAACATATTGTTTGGATGAAAGTATTGACAAAATTAGATTTGACCCCTTCATTGTAGAAGAAATTCAAAGAAGTAAGTCAAAGATGAAGAGAATGAATTTCATAACTCTTTCACAGTTTTCAGAAAAGTTTTTCAATTTATTATTGCAATAGCTGTGTGAGGTATATGGGCAGTTGATTGTTATTTTTTAAATATTTAGTGGTTTTAAAAAATATTTAGCAGTCTTTTGTTAACTTCTAGCTAAAGTTTTTAAGAATTTTCCTAATATTACAAGTATATGTTTTCAATATATTACAATTGCATTCATCTTAGGGGATTGGTACATATCATATGTTAATCATTTTTAAAATGTTTTTGAATATTGACTTTACTAATGAGATGGAAAGTCTGAGGAAGAGACTTATTCACAATTCATATAACTAGTATTTTTGTCAGAATTGGTTGTTACAATTTCTAAATCAAATATGATTTCTTACACTGGACTTGATGTAAAATAGAGTTTTAATATTAATTCGTATGTTCTTTCAGTGTACAGTCATGAATTTTAAACAAGTATATATAATATTTTGCAATTCATAAGTAATTCCTACAATATAATTTTTTTGAATAGTTGCTGAAGGCCCATACATAGATGTTGTGAAACTTCAAACTATGAGATGTCTATTTGAAGCATATGAACATGTTCTTTCTCTCTTGGAGAATGTATTTACCCCTATGTTCTGCCATAGTGATGAGGTAAGTCAAGATATTTACCTTTTTTGAGGGTTTTTATACCAATTTATTAATTGCTGTGATACATAATTAGATAAATGATTCAAATAGTTAAATAAAGATTAAGAAAGTGAATATTTTTTTCTGCTATATAACTAAGAAGAAATTAAAAGTTATTTGTATATACAATTCTTAATACAATAAGTCCCCAATCACGAACATTTGAGTTGCGAACTATCACAGGTGTACTGTATGAGACTCACTTTGTTGGATTACAGATGAGTACAACTTAGGAATGTTTTCCCAGAATGGAACTTGTTTGTGCATCAGGGACTTAAACCCTGTTTGTGTTTATGTGCCTGGGTAGACTGGGACCAATTGTTCCATCTGATTTGCCATGTAATACTACTATGATGCAGAAACCCCATTCTTCTTATATATACATTATTTGTAGACTTGAGGAAATCAAATGCCTGACTGTCTCTCCATTTGCAGTATTTTAATCCTAATTGTGTGGGACTGTGATTGTATTCACTTCATTTAAATAGTTTTTTTTCCTTCCTTTTTTCTCCCCTCCATCTCCTCCCCTTCTCTTCCATTCTCTCCTCTCTCTTCATGTGTGCCTTCTATCCCTTCTTCCCTTCTTTCATCTTTCCCTCCTTCCTTCCTATGTATCTAACTCAGGACCTTGTATATGGTAGGCATGGCCTGTACCATTGAGCTATACCCCTGGCCCTTAAATATCTTTTTCTTTAAACTAGAGATTAGAGAGAGAGAAAAGCATTTCAAAGTCAAATATTAGTTTACAAGTTATAATTCTTCTTTATTATTTTGGAGTATTTCAGACAACTTTTAAGAGGTGCAGAATCACCAACACGCAATTCAAAATTCAACAGGTAGGTATACATAATTCATATGTATGTTTTGTTTTTGATCTTGCTGATGCTCATTATTCTGTGATAGCGTCTTTGTCTTTCTTATTTTTCTGAATGAATATGTAATTTCATTAGTACATGGGTAGATAAGATCCTGAAAATGCCTGCATTTCTTTTAGAAAAGTAATACATTGCTTTTTTAATCTCATGCTTGGTAACTTACTTTATTGGAGAATAGGACGTAACACATATTAAGTGAAATCACAGATAACTCACAATTTTAGACAGTTTTGTTTTGAGAGCAAACTTTTTACTAGAGTACGTACTGGATACAAGTTGGAGAAATATTTTTTTTTTTCCCTTTCCTTTCCAGCTTTCTGGGAATGTATATGTGCATTTAACCTAAAGAAAGATAATTGTAGAGACTTTCGCTATTATAAACTGAATAATTAGTGTCCTGATATATCTTTATAATTTTATATGTACTCTGTTACATAAATAAAATTGACAAAGACATCAAATCTGTAAGTCTACAGAATATATAGCTGTGTTATTCTTAGTACCTTCCAGTTTGAGCAAGTATCTAATAAATACATAAATAAATTGGAGGGGCAATGTAAGGAGGGAAATAGGTAGGTCAGAAAGCAGTGATGTTTAGACAGTGAATGCAAGGAAAAATGTGAAAACCATATGTTGCATTTTTTGAGATAGCCAAGTATTTTAGGAGTAGAGTTGAATTTTTTAGCATTCTGAGGGCTAATTCTTACATAAGCCCTCAATAGAAGGTAGTACACATGTAATAAATTTTTTGAAGGATGGAAAATATCTTTGATTTTCTGCAAAAATACCACTCCTTTGCTTTTTCTAATAATTTGTATGCTATGGCCATAGAACACACACTGTATTTAGCAAAAAATCTTATCCATGCTACCTAAAGTAGTAGTCTTTGCACAGTCTACCCACCTCTTATTTTAGCCAAATATTTTATCAAGACTTTCTATCAAATTTCCCAGAACATTTGAGAAACACGTAGAATTTATCCTTTTCTGTAGACCTAAAATACTTAGATTTTCATACCAGGATACTGAGCTTAGTGAAATGTCTTTATGGGGCAGTTAAGGTTCTGTGATCTTGCAAATCTGTTGAGTAGCTAAATCTGAGTCACAGCTGTAACTTGAGAGATGGAAAACTTTCTTTGGCCCTTACTTTGCTGGTTTTAAAATGTAAAAAAAGACGAAGGAATTACAGTTTCTTTACATTCTGGGTACTGATTATAGCCTTTTAAAGTATCTTTTTATTTTAATCTGACTTTAATATTAACTACAGTGTTGTCAAGACTACTACTTTGATATTTAATGATTCATTTTTCTATATGAAGTAAAAATTTAATATTCCTTAATTGGAAATTTAGAGTAGCTTTGCTAATTTGCTGTTTGATGACTTATATATATTCTATCATTTTATTTAGTTGTATTTTATTTTATTTATTTATTTTTTTGGTACTGTGGATCGAACTCATGACCTCACGCTTGTCAGGCAGGTGCTTGTGCTGCTAAGCTAAACCCCCAGCCCTTTAGTTGTATTTTAAAAGTAAAATTTTAAGGAATATTGTTTGTCTTGGCCTGTTTCATTGAGTATTCAAAGCATAACTTTTTAATATTCAGTAATCTTTTGTTAACTTTGCTTTTTAGCTTAAAACATTAAAAAAAAACCACCTTTTTTTTCCCTCCAGTATTGGGGATTGAATCCAGGGCCTCATGCATGCTAGGAAAGTGCTGTCCCACTGCTCAATATCCCCAGACCCAAAATAATCATTTTAAAATCCTGATGCTAAAAATAAGTGAAGAGGCATGCATGATTATATCTAACATATACACAAATTCCATGTTGGAAAATAACAGTTTGTTTTTGGGCTAAGTGTGTGGTGGCTTAGTGTATTTTCTGTGTATTTTCCACTGTATTAAACAAATGGTATGCCTAAGCACAAATAAGTATAGAATTATTTTCCAATATACTTCATTTTTAAGAAATTTAGTGATCTGAACTTTCTACCCCCAGACCCAAACACAACCATCTGCTTTGCTTCTCCTACTTTTATTAGCTGTTTTGAAAGATTTTTTTTTCTTTATTTCTGGCAGTAGTAGGGATTGAACCAGGGAGAACCGAGGTAAATCTGCATCCATTTTTATTTTATTTTGAGGCAGGGTGTCAGTTGCACAGGTTGGCCAGCAACTTGCAATCATCCTGCCTGAGACTCCCAAATAACTAGGATGACAGGCATATGCCACCATACCTGGCTAGGGTTTTTAACTTTAACAAAGATGAATGCTATCCTTTTGTGTAACTTTTAAATTTTGTTTTGTATTTTAAAGTGAAACTTGTTTAATATCTGGGATTTCTCTCTTTCTTCTTACATAATTTCACATTATCTGATATTGCAGAGGTAGCCTAAGTTTGGATGATTTTCGGTAAGTCTTGAGCATGTGATTGTTTCCAGTGTAAGTTACTCATTTAAAGTCCAGAAAGTATACCCTAAGCAGTC
The DNA here is from genome assembly GCA_004363535.1 of Dasyprocta punctata. Taxonomy (NCBI): domain Eukaryota; kingdom Metazoa; phylum Chordata; class Mammalia; order Rodentia; family Dasyproctidae; genus Dasyprocta; species Dasyprocta punctata. The sequence continues at coordinate 11,370 of RJWM01009040.1, forward strand.
TAAGTACAGTTTGAAAAAAGAGAAGCACTGTGCTTGTACTGTCTTCTATCAGTTGTTTAGAATAACTTTTTAAAATTAATCTCTACTTTGAGTCTAGATATCTCCTTTTTGAACATGTTATAAAAATAAACATGTCCTGATATTGTTGTTTTAATTATTTATTTTACCAGTATCTTGGTTTTCAAGGGTATTGTCCTTTTTTTTCCTTTTCTTTTTTTGGTTGTTGATTTTTCTAAATTGTTCTTAGAATTTTTTGTGTTTATAGAGCTTTTTAAAAAATAAGTATAATGATACTTCTGTGATTGTGGACGTAACATATTTCAAAAACCTCAGTTTTATACTCTAGATTCTAGAGACTAGAACAATCTAGAGTCTAGAGATTCATATGTAATAATACTTTAACTTGTTCTTGTTCCTTTGTTTATTTTGACACAGGCTTTCCCTGTGTATTTCAGGCTGGCCTTGAACTAAATATAAATAGCCCAGGTTGGCATTTTACCCATGGAGATTCTCCTGCCTCAGCCTCCCAAGTGCTGGTATTACAGGCATGCATCACTATGCCTGGCTATTTTGTCAACATTTTTGTGTTTATTTTTGTAAAAATTTCTTCTTTCAGAGACAGCTGTATCTACAACTCTGAGATTTTAGGAAACATTGAGTGCTTGTTTAGAGATAAAATAATCTAGTTTAAGTACTTCTAAAATACTACTTATAACTGGCTTTCTAGTTTTAAAATAGGTTTATTTTGCTCTTCAGGCATGTATAAAATACACATGTCATAATGTGTATTTAACACTGGTGTATTTGAAACTCAATTTGTTATTTCTGTAAATGGTCCATTATTTCAGTAGATAAATTTTGCTTGCAGAATACTCACTATCCAGTAAAAAACATTAGAAACAAAGTACCAAGATTGATTGATTATCATTTTGAAGACAGAGTTTTGTTATGCAGGCTGACCTTGAACTCACAGCAACCCTGTCTCAGCCTCCCAAGTGCTGGGATTACAGGCATGTGCCTCCACACGTGGCCACAAGGTGCCAGGCTTTAAAATAGTCATTTTTATTTGGATATTATTGTAAGAGTAATAGTATTTCATAGTGAAAGTGAGCTTTAAATTGAATAAAAGTTAAGAGTTTAGTTACAGAGATACTGGCATTGGGCCCTAATAGAGAACTTTTTGGTCTCTTTAGCCTTTTTAAAAAAATTTTTTTCCCTTTTTTTTGAAAATTTGGCATTAAGAAATTCACTTCCGGAAAAATATTGTAAAAGCAACTTTGTATTTTTACGTTCTTTCTGTCTTTTTTTTTTTTTTTTTTTTGTCATTTTGAGACGTGGTCTCACTTTGCTGTTCAAACTGGGCTTGAATTATGTAGCCCAGCCTGGCCTTGAACTTCCAGGGATCTTCTGCCTCTCTCCTTAAGTGCTGGGTTACAGGTGTGTACCACCATGCCTGGCAAAACCGGTGTTTAATGTTTATGGGAGAACAGGCTACTTCTTTGGGCTATATTTGCTTTTATCCTTATCCTCCTTGCTACCTCTCCCCTTTGGCATTTTCTTTTCATTACTTTCAAGATAAATAAGATATAGTTTATGCCACATTCCTCTTTTGAATATTTATGTGATTACAAGGTTGAATTTTGCTTGAACATTTGTCAACCACAGAGGGTTATTTTGTTTTTGTGTTTCTTGAGACAGAGTTTTACTACATAGTTCAGACTGGCTTTGAGCTCATTATGTAGCCCAGGCTGGCCTTGAACTTGTGCCAATCCTCCTGCTTCTGTCTTCTAAGTGCTAGGATTACAGGCATGTACTACTCTGCCTGGCCAGTGTTTTTTGTTCTTTGTTTTTTGCAAAGTTTTATCTGACAGTAAAGTACTGAGGTCATAGTTTTATAATTTTTTGTTTTATTGTTACAAACAGGTGTTATTTTTAAAAGTGTTTATTAGTATATATTTGCAGTACATAATGATTACAGTCATTGTGGAGAGTTGGTGCATGTACATAACACATCTTAATTTTGTTTACATCTTCTTCCTCACTCTTCCTTTGTCCCTCCCTCCATCTCTTTGTCCTTTTCCCATTTACAAAAGATTTATCTTGCTGTTTCCTATTATTTGTCTTTTATTTTGCTCTGTAAGTTATTTATACTTTGGGTTGCTCATGTAAAAGAAACTGTGTAATATTTAAGCATGTGTATTTTATTCACTTCACTTAACATTGTGTATGTGGATGTTGTTTTGAACACTGATGGTGTAACAGTTTTGTTTCAAAACATGTATGGCAATAAGAACTGTTCTCCACTAGGGGGCTGTCATCTTTAAAAATGTTTGGTTCAGTTAGTGATTGAAGTTAGCAGCTAAATTTTAAATGTTTACTAGTAAATTTTGTCTCATTTACTCATACTACAAATTTAAACTTTAAATGTTGTGTCATTTTTGGCTTCTGAGATGTCAGTACTTAATCTGTGACAGAGAAACTCCAAAAATTACATTAGTTCTACTTTAAGTTTACCATTTCCAGAAGTCTTTTTGTAACAGTAAATGGTTAGTATTGCTCCTAGTAGATTAGACTGTTGTGATATTTTGCTATGTGCCTAATAGGTTTTTGTTTAATATTTAGAAGCACACAGAGAAGGGGAGAATCATTTGGAATCAGCAGAATAGGCAGTAAAATTAAAGGCGTGTTCAAGAGCACTGCAATGGAGGGAGCTATGCTGCCCAATTATGGTGTGGCTGAAGGCGAAGATGACTTTGTAAGTGAAGTTCTTCAGTTTGGTGTGACTTCAGGCTTATTGTAGCATAAAATGTAGATATGCTTATTCTCCCTTACTTCAGATTTCCTTTGTGTTTTTCATTCTTTCATTAGTCATATAGTTTCAAGTTGCTGATCTAATTTTTAAAATTTCTGAGAACTAATTATTAAAGCAAAGTGATTTCTTTTAAGCAGAGATATTTCTAGTGTTCAAACTATTTGCCATCTTTTCATTAGGCTTTCACTTCACCCCTGATTTTACTTCTTTCAGCCATATGTTTGAGGGATGCTTGGGCATTCGTAGATGCCCTGGTTGCTTATTACATTGTGATCTATGGACCAGCAACATTGGCATCACCCATGGAAGTGAGGGGAGCTGTGATAGATACAGAATCTCAGGCCACAACCTACCTAGACCTGCTGTCTCCATTTTATTTATGTGCACATTTCATTTACCATGTAATTTTGTTCCTCTGTACTTCTGCACATGCAGTCCTGTTTGAAATTCCTTTCCTTCCTTTATTTACACAGACATTTCATATTTACTTTTTAAAATTCAGTTGGTTCCTATAAACCTTTATCTGAGTTACCAGATAGAATTGAGCATCCCCTTTTCATACCTTTGTTGTTTTACATAATTTATTTGGGTTTCTCATATGAGAAAAATCATGTGATATTTATTTTACTTTACATTATGATTTATTTTTTTCTTCCTTTCTTTCTTTTTTTTTTCTACTGGGAGTCAAACTCAGGACCTTGTGTTTGCCAGGCAGGCACTTGTGCCACTGAACTATATCCTCAACCCTTACATTATGATTTCAAGGTGGATCCATTTTCCTACAAATGGCTCAAATTTATCCTATATGGCAGAATAGTACTTCCTTGTGTTTAAATACCACATTTTCTTTATCTTTTCTTCTTAAATATATTTTCTATTGTTAATTGACACAGTCATTGTACATATTTATGAGGCACAGTGTAATACTTCAATCCATTTATGCGGTATATAATGATCAGAGCAGGATAATGACACTTGTCGCTTGTGTTGGAAACATTAAAAATTCTCTTTACTAGCTACTTGGAAATAATCATCATCAACCATAGTCATCCACCTGTTCCAGAGAACATTAGAAGTTATGTTTCCTAACCAGTTGCTCCTCTGTACTACTGGTAGCAACCATCCTCTATTCCTCCTATCCCTGTAACCTTCCTAGGCTCTAGTAACCCCTGATCTGTTCTCTGTTTTGAGATCAACTTTTTAACTTCCACATTCGAGTGAAAATGTGCAAAATTGCCCTTCTGTGCCCTAGCTTACTTCTCTTAACATATGTTCTCCAGTTCCATCCATGTTGCTGCAATTCTATGACAGTATTTTATTCTTTATTCCTTTGTGCCTCTATTATATGTTAAAGTGTGTACCATACATTTTTTGAAATTATGTTTATTGATATATGTCTGTCACAGAGTGAGTCCCATAGAGGCAGATTATTATCTTGCTTAGACCCTTTTTTGTGTACCAATTTTTTTTTCAAAGGGCTGGGAATATTGCTCAGTGCTTCAACACCAAATTCTTGAAAGAGGGAGCATATTAAAATGATAACATTTACAGAAGTAAAATAATTCTGCAAGCTTAAAAGCTACATTTTTTCTTTGGTATTGATGATTACCAGGATCTCATAAATGCTAGATAAGCACTCTACCATTGAACTACATCCCCAGGCTTTTTTTTTTTTTTTTTTTTGAAGTGGGGTTTTGTTTCCCCTCTCCTCCGGTTCCCTCCTCTGCTCTCTTTTTCCCAGTACTGGAAATTGAACCCAGGGTGTTTACACTGAGCTCCTATGTAACAGTTCTTTATGGAACGAAGATCTTGGATTCTCATTTTGCCTTTTAATGACCTGGGCACTAGGTATAAAGTCTTGTCATTAAGAAATTTGCTATCTAGAAGTATAAGAGATACATGATAGTGACTGAATTGACAATGACAAGAAAGAGGAGTAAAATAATTCCTTTTTTTCCTCTTACCTCTTCCCTTCAGCCTGCTGCATTGATGAATTTTTCTGAGGTTCCTCAATTCTGCATAATAATTTAAAAGGAAGAAAATTTATAATGTACCAATTAAAACAAAAGAGCACAAGAAAAAAAAGATTGTCAAAAAAAAAAAAACAGAAGGTTTTGATTGGGAGTAAAGGCAGTAATAATAGAAAGTAGAAAAATCAGGCAAATTAATCCCTAATACTTACAAAGATGTTGGCTCAACTGAGATAGTGCCACTTAAGAGTTTGGGAGACACTGTTCTGATTCTAAAGGTGTGAAATCTTCTACAAAGTGGAGGGCTAAGAAAAGTTGCATCTTCCTTCCAGGAACAAAGTGGTTTTTGATTCAAAACTGAGTCTTGAGAGGCATCATAACTACGTAGATGCAAGTCGTGGCTCAAGTTGACATGTGTATACTGGCCTCAGGATGAAAGTCCTGTATATGTTGCTGCTGATGGGAGACTTATAATTGTTAGATTCAAAGGCAGCTGTCTTTCAATTAAAGAATTAGATAGTTTATTCTCTTTCTTTCCATGTGTATATTCCTAAAACATGTAGTTTTTTGAAGTAATCATTTTTATTTATTTTAAGTTTATAGATTTCAATTTGTTCAAAAACTCTTTGAAACTGAGTTAAAGTGATAAAAGTGGAGGTGTGTAATGATTTATCTAGATGTTACCCCTTTATTTTTAGATATATAAACGTGTTAAAATTTTAGAAGTGAGGCAATGAAAAAAATCTTAATTCTATAAGAGTTGGATCTCTTTCATATACTTCACAAATTTTATATTATGTAATGTGGCGATTGTATTTGTATTTGTGATTTTTTAGCAGTTTTAAAAAATATTTGAAGCCGGGCGTGGTGGCGCACGCCTTTAATCCCAGCACTCAGGAGGCTGAGGTAGGCGGAGCGTTGTAAGTTCGAGGCTGGCTTGGGCTACAACGCGAGTGCAAGGCCGACCTGAGCTACATAGTGCGACCCCGCCTCAAAAAACCAGGGCCGGGAGTTTGGCTCAGTGGCTTAAGCACCTGCCCTGGCAGGTGCTAGGTTGTGAGTTCAATCCCCGGTGCCGCAAAACAAAACAAAACAAAACAAAACAAAAAATATTTGAATAGCCCAGGATTACTTGTTCAGCTGTTTTGCGATCCTGTATAAAAACGTTGATAAAACACTTTCCTGAAGGGTTATGCTGATGTATCTTACTAGCAGTGTATCACAGATCTAGTTCATCTATGTTGTCTCCATCAGTGGCTGTTGACATTTATAAAATTTTACATTCCTGAATGAAAAATATCAGTACATTAACTTTTATTTCTTATTGTCAAAGTTGAACATTTTTTATATCACGTTTTTTATTATTTTTCTGTTATCTCTAAAATGTCTATTCTCTACTTTCTATTGTATTTTCACATACAGGTGAAACAACCAAACCTGAAGTTGATGTTAGTAGCATTTTAGTTTTTTTATTTATCTTTACTGTTTCAGGAGAAAATTTTATATCATGTACTTTCCTAAGTCTTAAAAATTACCAAACTGATATGGGCATATTACTTTACAGTTGTATCTCATATGCTGTAGTTCTAAAAATACTGGAAATACTAAATTTATGCTGGTAATTATTTTCCAGATTGAAGAAGGAATTGTTGTAATGGAAGATGATTCTCCAGTAGAAGCTGTGAGCACACCTAATGCTCCCCGCAATCTTGCTGCGTGGAAAATTAGCATTCCATATGTAGATTTTTTTGAGGATCCTTCTTCAGAGAGGAAGGAGAAAAAGGAGAGAATTCCTGTGTTCTGTATTGATGTTGAAAGAAATGATCGAAGAACAGGTAGGAAGATTTATGACTACCTGTTTTAAAAGATACCCACAAATCTGTCTCTGTCACGTATGATAATGTTTTGCCACTTACAACTGTTGAGGCTGGGCATACTGGTACATTCTTGTTATCCCAGCACTCGAGAGACTGAGGCAGGAGGATCCCTGAGAGTTTGAGGTCAGCCTGGGCTACAAAGTGTGTTCAAGGCCAGCCTCAACTGCATAGTGAGATCTGTCTCAAAAAGACAAAAAACAAAACAAAAAAAACTTCCATCATTAATAACTATTGAATGTGACTGTACATCCAAAGGATAAATGTCCAGAACAGAGAATTGTTTGAGAGCTGTCTGCATTATCTGTTATCTGTTTGCTAATTCATTTAACCAACTGTTGAGTCGATGGATATGAGAATCCTGATAGCCCAAGAATGCATCTTACATGGTTTTTTAATTTTTTTTTTTTTTTTTTTTTTGACAGTAATAGGGATTGAACCTAGGGGCATTGTAACTCCCAAGACCTTTTAATTTTTTATTAGGATAGGATCTTGCTAAGTTGCCTGGGCTTGAAACTGCAGTATTTATGGTTCAGCCTCCTGAGTAGTTAGGATCACAGGCATGTGCCATCATGTGCAGCTTGTGATCTTCTTTTAATGGTTTCGTTGCCATTATCATTTGCCAGTATACTTATAGAGTCTATCAGTAATACATTGTTTTTGGCACTATGTTAGGGGTTATACCAATTTAATGAAGCAGGGTTTCTCCTCCCCTATTGTTGTGGGCTAATCAGAATAGATAAAAATATGATCAGACACAATTTTCCTTGTTGTCTTCATGTTTTGCTCTCTTTTTTCTTTTGGTTATATCAGGTATAGACTGTAATAAAAACAGGGATTGAACAGCATTCATAATAGAATAAATTGTCATCACCGGACTTTGTCCCAGAGATGGGCAGTCAGTGTAAGAAAGAGCACAGTTGCAAATGATAATTGCGGCATGGGGGATCGAACTCACAACCTCGCGCCTGACAGACAGGCGCTTAAGCCACGGAACCACACTCCTGGCCCTAGTTTTTTGAGTAAGGGTCGCACTATGTAGCTCAGGCTGATATTGCGGTCACATTGTAGCCCAAGCCAGCCTCGAACTCACAACGCTCCGCCTACCTCAGCCTCCTGAGTGCTGGGATTAAAGGTGCAAATGATAATTTCAGACTTAATTTTGTTTGAAAATATAGTTTTGTTTTTGCATTCTGGGCATCATCTCTAATTTTGGTATTTTATTAAAAAAATCCTGACATAATAATTTAAACCTAAAATTAAAATTAAATCTTAAAATTTGTATTCTAAAGATAATTTTTGTCAGCATTGCAAATTCTGTGTTTAATGTGCTGTTCGGAAACTCACCTGTGAGAGAGAGAAAAAATTTATCATTTACTATGTTGATTTTATACGTGTAGTAAAATAACATTTTCAGAATTTAAATACCAAAACTAAATATACATAGATCTTTTAAGACCATTTTTTGAAGAAGAAAACTAGGATTGGTTTATAGGTTGTGTCTACATCAGATTTTTTTTTTTCTGAAGTACTGTTTTAGAACTGTCCTGGTTTTAGTTGATCATTGCACTCTCAAATCTGTGCTAGAAAGGCATGAGATGCTAACCATAGCAGTTAATATTTTGGGGGTGGGTGATTCTCTGCTACATACTGTACAAAAATACTTTATGTGGACATTTTTGTATATGATAGGCATAGTTATTTTTATTGCACATCTAAGCAAACTAAGGTATGATGAGATTAAATTGTTTGTTTAAGGCTGCATGGAAAATGGGGGAACTGGGATTGGAATAAGCAGTCTGACCTGACTCACTCTTGAAACCATTACTTTGTACTGTCCAGCTGGTAGCTAGTGATTATTATATGTATCCATTCGAATTAAATTATATTAAAATTTCATTTTCTTAGTTCCCTTAGCCATATTTCAGAGGCAGTACATGGCTGCTAGTAGAATATTTACATAGTAGTTGAATTTACTTAATTCCATAATGCTGTACTGGATAGTGCTGTTCTATATTATTATATGAGGACAGTTTAGTAAATATTTAAGGGACTCAGAATTGATTATAAATTTTTATGAAGTGCATCATTTTGGTGACATGTACAAAATAATAATTGTATTGGGCACAGTGTCAGACAACTGTAATCCCAGCTCCTGAGAGACTGAAGCAGAAAAATCACAAGTTCAAGGCCAGCCTGGACAACATAGTGCAACCCTGTCTTATTAAAAATAAAACAACAACAGAGTTATACAATGTTTTTTAAAAAGTTTCTGTCAGGTCTCTGATTCTGTTACAGAAAAAGTATATTTGCTTGAGATAACTTCATAAATACATGGTATTTATCTTCTACATTGGATGTGAAATACATGAAATGCCTCTTCTACATAGTCATGTAAAATTAAAAATAAGGTAAAATATGTTAATATGCCCAGAATAATAAATTATTAAGACTGGAATAATGTCCTGCTTTATCTATGTTTTAACTATTGCATCCTTTTAGTAGCGAGTTGTGAAATTATTTGTTCCTCATTGTGTATTCAATTTGCAGTTGGGCATGAGCCTGAACATTGGTCCGTTTATAGAAGATACCTTGAATTCTATGTGCTTGAATCAAAACTAACAGAATTTCATGGTATGTTCTTTTTTTTAATATATAAAACATTGTGATTCAGCATTAGCCTTCTTGAAAGCTGTTGTACCAAATTAAATTTTTAATTATACCAAAGAAATATAAGAGTGACAGTTGTGTATGCTTTTATTGGTAATAGGAATGTGCTGTTTTTATTTTTATTTTTTATTGTATTTTATTTTTTTGATTTTAAAGAGGATAAAACCAAGGAAAATACAACAGAATAAAACCAATCAAAAATAAACCAGCATAAGTGATACAGGCCTTCAAAATGTTACGAAACCAACAATGGTCACCACAATGCCTTTTGTTGTCTTCAGAGTAACTGCAGACATAGTAAAAATCAAACAGAACAGAATAGAATAGAAACAATAAAACCAAAACAGTGAATGCAATAAAGGACTTTGAAATAAGCCAATGTTTTTGTTTTTAAAATTTTTATTTATACATTTTTTGCAGTGCACATTCCCCCCCCCCCCTTTTTTTTAAAGGGAAATTCCATGGAAGAATCTTTTTAAAATTAGTACATGTGTGTCTTACATAATGTTTATATTCCTTGTGGGAAGTTGGCTTACACGTGTATTGGCTTATTTTTTTCCATGTTATTTTCCTCTTGTTGGTTCCCTGTCTTTTCCTTTTTTTTTTTCTTCTTGTTTTGTTTTGTTTTGTTTTTTTGGTACTGGGGATCGAACTCACGACCTTGTGCTTGCAAGGCAGGCACTTGTGCCGCTGAGCCCTTCCCTCTGTTTAATTGCTTGCCCTTCTTGGTGACTTCTTTCTATTAGTGTTCTTGTGGTTGTGGTCTTCATTTTCTTTTTCTAATATACATGTCAAAGCGTTCTGCAGAGCTGATTTAGTGATCACGAATTTCCTGAGGTGTTCTTTGTCATGGAAGTATCTTATTTCTCCATCAGTTTTGAAAGATAGTTTTGCAGGTTACATCAATCTGGATTGGAGTTTGTTTTCTTTTAGGGCTTGAAATACCTCACTCCAAGCTCTCCTTGATTTGAGGATTTGTGTTGAGAAATCTGTTCTGATTCTGTTGGGCTTTCCTGCATAGGTGATTGGTTTCTTTTCTCTAACTGCTTTTAATATTTTGTTCTTGCACAGAATTTCTGGAATCTTGATTATTAGATCTTGGTGCAGTTTTATTTTGATTATGGCTGTTTGGAGTTCTACATGCTTCTTTTATTTGTATATCAAATTCTTTATCTATGCTTGGAAAGTTTTCTGCCATTATTTATGTGAAGAGTTTTTGTTTTATGGCATTTATGCTGTCCCCAGCTTTCTCATTGACCCCAGTCAATTGTATGTTATTCTCCTATGCTTCATCTTGTTGCTGTTGGTTTGATTTTCATGGTCTCTTCCTGTTTCTAAGATCTCTTTTTTTTCATGATCACTAGCTGCAATTCTTTCTTCAAGATCTTGTGTTGTATCCTCTCCTTTGTTCAGTCTGTTGTGTATACTTTCAGTGCAGGTTTTATTCTTTTGGATTTCTGTTTGGATCTGTTTCATGGATTGCATTTCTTTCCTATGTTGAGTATTTGTGGTTTCCATCATTTTCCTAAGCTCATGTATTCTTCTGTGTCTACTCTGATGTCTTTGATTTTAGGCACCATTTCCTTTTGTACTTCAGAAATTATTTTCTCTATAACCTTTTCCACTTGTTTTTCCACTTTTGTTACTATCATTCTAGTGTTGGACTTCCAATTTTGTCTATCTCATTGTCTCCAGGCTTGTCCAGGGTGGGCTGGGGGTCTAAGGTTTCATTTTGCTTCTGCATCTTGTCATTTCCTACTTTCTGTTTTTTATTTTATTTTGTTTTCTATGTTGATGCTTGCCAATTCTTACGATAGCTTTATTGCTAGTATCAAGGCTTCCCTAGGAGATGTCTGTTCTTCGGGGTTGTCCTCTAGATGTAGGTGGTTCTTTGTAGGTATCCCATGAACCTACCTCTGGTGTTCACAGTTCTGTGATAGTGTCCAAGTCACATCCCAGAAATGTGCTGTGTTTGTTATGGAATTTGTGCTGGGTATGCAGCCCATGTTGGCCTCTGGGTGTGGGGGCTGGGACTGGTCTTTTGTTGGTGGAGTTCTGCATAGCCCAACTGCTGGCTCCTCAGCGCAGCTTCAGACACTTCCGTGTTGCTGGTTTTGCTGATTACTCCACCTGCCAAAGGTGCATGTGCTTGAACTCACTATGTAGCCTAGGCTGGCCTTGAATTCATAGCAGTCCTGTTTCAGCCTGCCAAGTGCTGGGATTACAGTCATGTGCCACCATACCCAGCATAAAAATTAAATTTAAAAGATAACTTCTTTTGTACTTTAAACAATGTCCTGCATTCAATTTTATTTTTATCTTGATGTGGCAGATTTTTTATTTACTTATTTATATTGATCTCTTTGTGGCAGATCATTTAAACTAGGCATTTCAGAGTTGCTTTGTTCTTTGATAAACATGTTTGTTATAAATCATGGCAAAGTTATGATTTATCTTTTAGATTTAGATGTAGAAGCAAAATTCATAGTTGAGTATTTCTCTTAAGGGTAGATGCATTGAAAAAATATTAGGGATATAATTCTGAATATTTTAAGCCATTTTTGACATTGCTTGGTGTTTTATTTGTGTGCTTGAATCTTTTTACTTTAGAGAAACTCTGTGGAGTGTTCCCTGGTCTAAATTCAGGTTGGCTCTAAATTGAGAAGGCCATGGGACCTTCTTTACCATAAGAATAAAGCTACTGATAAGAGATTTATAGAAAAATGAAGAATACAAAGAATTGCTCCACCGTTTCTACCTAGATTTTGAGTTTGCACTTGCTTTCACATGGTTTTTCCTTTCTCATTGCTAGTATGGCACAGCTCTGTCTTTGTCTTGTTCTTTATGTAAAAGCTTTTCTTTAGGTTTAAAGCAAAGATAATTTATCTCTATACTTTAAAATCCTTGATTAACCTAAATTGGTTGTAGACCGACTCCTTTTGTTAGAAAAATTTTAACTTTTATTTTTATTACTGTAATTGATTTTTGAGTGTTGACTTTGTATCCAGCTATGTTATCGAATTTGCTTATTAAATCGAGTAGTCTTTTGGTGGAGTTTTTGGGGTCTTCTATGTAGTGTATTGTGTCATCTGCAAATAACGATAGGTTAGCTTCTTCCTTTTCTGTCTTTATTCCTTTTATTTCTTTCTCTTGTCCAGTTGCTCCTTTTGAAGTTTCCAGGACTATGTTGTATAAGAGTGGAGACAGTGGACATCCTTATGTTGTTCCTGAATTTAGAGAGAAAGCTTTCAGTTTTGTAGTATGTAGTATGATGTTGGCGTTGGTTTGTCATAGATGGCTTTAATCAGATTGAGATAAAGACCATCTATTTCAATTTTCTGTAGAGTTTTTATCAAGAATGGGTACTGGACTTTGTCAGAAACTTTTTCTGCATTTATTGATAAAGACGATCTTACGATTTTTGCTCTTGGCTGTGTTAATATGGTGTATTACATTTATGGATTTACGCATGTTGAACCATCCTTGCATCCCTGGGATGAATCCCACTTGATCACGATGTACAGTCGTCTTGACGATTTGCTGCTTTCTGTTTGCCAGTATCTTATTGAGAATTTTTGCATCAATGTTCATTGAGGAAATTGGCCTGTAATTCTTTTTCTCAGTTCGGTCCTTCTCTGGTTTTGTTATCAAGGTAATACTTGCTCTGAGGAATGATTTTGGAAGTATTGCTTACCTTTCAATTTCATTAAAGTGTTTGAGAAGTAGTGGTGTTAGGTCTTCTCTAAATTTCTTGTAGAATTCAGCAGTGAATCCATCATGGCCTGGGCTTTTCTTTGTTGATAGGTTTTTAATTACATCCTCAATTTCACTTATTGTTATTGGATTATTTAGGATCTTTATATCTTCTTGATTCAACTTTGGTAATTCTTATGTATCTAGCAATCTGTCCATTTCTTCTGTATTTTCATCTTATTAGAATACAAGTTTTCAAAGGAGTTACAGATGGTTTTCTGGATTTCTGCAGGGTCTGTTGTGATTTCACCCTTTTCATTCCTAACCACATGAATTTGAGTCTTTTCTGTCCTTTTTGTGATAAGGTTGGCTAAGGGTTTCTCAATTTTATTTAACCTTTCAGAGAACCAACTCTTTGACTAATTTTTTTCTTGTTTTTTTCTTTTTTTACTCTGCAGTGTGTTAATTTCTGCTTTGATCTTTATAATTTCCTCCCTTATATGAACTTTTGGCTTAGCCTACTCTTTTTCTAGAAGTTTGAGGTTCAATATTAAGTTGTTAATATGCTCTTGCTCTGTTTTCCTGATATGGATATTTACTGTTACACATTTCCTCTCTTAAGACTGCTTTCATTGTGTCCCACATGTTCTGGTGCATTGTATTGTCATTATTATTCAGCTGTAAAAACTGTCTGTTTTCTTTAATTTCATCTATGACCCTTTAGTTGTTCAGTACAGTGCTGTTTAATTTCCATGTGTTATGAATTTATTTTAGTTTCCTTTGTCGTGGATTTCCAATTTTATTGCTCTGTGGTCTGATAGTATGCATAGAATCATTTGAATTGCTTTGCATTTACGTAAGTGTGTTCTGTGAGCCAGTATATGGTCTATTTTGTAGAACGTTCCATGTGCAGCTGAGAAAAAGTATATTCTGAAGTTGGGTGCAGCACTTAGTAGACATTTACTAAGTCCATTTGTCCAAAAGTTTGATTGAGTTCTAATATTTCATTATTGATTGTTTTGTCTAGTTTATCTGTCTTTTTGTGACAGGGTATGAGGTCTCCTAATACAATTGTATTAGGACTTACTTGATTTTTCATTTTTCTGTTAGTAATTATTTTATATAGTTGGGTGCACTGTTATTTGTTGCATATATATTTATGATTGTTATCTCTTCCTCTTGGATTGTTCCCTTTATTTAGATATACTGACCTTTTTTATTTCTCTCAGTTTTAGCTTGAAATTCACTTTGTCTGCAAGTAGAATACCTACCCCTGTTTTTTTCTGGGTTCCTGTCGCATGGGGTATTGTTTTTCATCGTTTGACTTTTAATGTATGAGTTTCTTTTTGAATTAAATGTGCTTCTTGTATGCAGCATATTGTTGGATCTTGCTTCTTGACCTATTCTGCCAGTCTGTGTCTTTTAATTAGTGAATTAAGACCATTAACATTGATGGTTATAACTGAAATGTATTAACTTATCTTTGTCATTTTCTTGTTAGCTCTCCACTTTTTTTCCCCCTCCCTCTAATTTTGTTTGCCTCACCTGGTGGATTCCTTCTGTTGTGGTTCATGGAGCTATAGTCTTTATTATCTCTTTCTAGAATTGCCTTTCGTATATTTTGAAGTGCTGGTTTCATGGCTATAAGTTTCCTCAGATGTTCTTTGTCATGGAAGGGATACAGCAGTCTGGGTTGGAAGTTGTTTTCCTTTAGAACTTGGAGTACTTCACTTTAAAGCTCTCCTTGACTTGAGCATTTGTGCTGAGATTGGAGGTATAATTCTGATGGGCTTTCTTTTATAGGTGATTTGTTTCTTTTCTCTTACAACTTTTAGGATTCTATTCTTGTGTTGAATTTCTGGAATCTTGACTATGATATGCCTGGCTGGAGATTTTTTTTTTTTTTTTTTTTTTTTTGGATCATTGTTAATCGGAGTTCTGTTTGCCTTGTTTATCTGAATGTCACATTCTTTTTCTCTACCAGGAAAGTTTTCTGTCATGATGTCTGTGAACATTTTTTTTAACGTCATTTGTGGTATGTCCTGCTTGTTCATTGACTCCAATTAATCTTAAGTTATTCTTCTTTGTCTCATCTAGCAGTTGCTGGATTGGTTTTTCATGGCCCCTTGCTATTATTATGCAGTCTTTCTTTACCTGGTCACTAACTGCAAGCATGTCTTCTGTATCTGAGATCCTGTCCTCATATTGGCCTAATCTGCTTCAAATACTTTCAGTGAAGTTTTTATTCTCCTGGATATCTACTTGAATCAGATTTATGGATATCATTCCTTTCCTATGCTGATCTTCCATAATTTTCTTAAATTTGTCTATTTTTTTGTCTTGTCTTCTCTAACATCGCTAAGCATGGTGTGTATTTTGGTAATCTGTGTAGTAATCTGAGAGATTATCTCTGCTTTTCTTTTTTAATAAAGCCTCTTTCATTTGCTTTGTTATTACCATTTCAGAGAGGTCTGGTGGGGGTTTTCAGATTGTCCCACCTCATTGCCCCCTGAATTTGCTTTTGGTGAACTGGATGCCCGGGGTTGTATTTTGCTTAAGTGCCTTCTCATTTTCTTTTCTCTCTCTTTTCAGTTTAATTCCTGGGATGATGCTTGCAAGTTGCCTGTGTTAGGTTGCTTTATTGCTAGTATTTAGGACCCTTAGGTGATGACAACTTCTCTGGGGTGTCTTCTAGGTATAGCTGATTTTTAGGGTTTGAGTCTGTTTTTGGAAGATGTTACCTCTTCAGTTTTTTGGAGATGAGAAGTTGTTGCTTTTTTGGCCTAGTCCCAGGTTGTTTGGCACTGTGCCTCAGCATTTTCCATGACCCTTAGTAAATTTCAGACATGGAACACCAGGACCAACATCGGTTTAGAACAATTATGTCAGTTTTGGTTATGGTGGTACCAGTAGCATCAGTCACAGCCTAGAACACAACAAACTGAGCTAACCCTTAGTCTGCAACTTTTAATCATATGAGCTAGATTTGTGATTGTATAAAAAAATGTAAAACAAACCAGATAATTATATGCAACATATAAGCCCATAATGTGTTCAATTTTGCCCTCGAGGGTTAAAATTTAAAATGGATTAAGAAGATAGAGAAGTGGAAGATGAGAAAGAGATTAGATGTAAGGTTGAAGGATAAAGGGGAATCATGCCAACTTGCGGCAACTAGTACAGAAGACTGAAGGAAAAGAGAGATGGAAGAAATAAAAGGAAGAACAGATCAGAACCACACCCACAAAGAGGTTATGAACCACTTTCACAGTTATATAAAAACAATGAAGGAGAAAAAAAAAAACAGAAAAGAAAAACATACAGTCCACTTCCAGGATTCTCTCTGGTTTCACTAGTAGACAGCCTATGGGGATAGAGTCCCAAATTGTGCCGATCTATCCCAGCAAGCCAGCAGTTCCTTTGTGGCACGGTACTGGATTATCTCAGCAGTCCTGGCCTGAGAGCAGACACATTGGACTTGCCACTGTCCAAGCAGTTTCTACGGGTCTGAGCCCAGCTGGGTGCTGCCAGATGAAGCAATTCTGGGTTTCGAGTTCAGCTGGCATGTCTCTAAGATGGCTGCTGTCTAATTGCTCTCTCCCTGCAGGTATGGGAGGACTAAGTGCTCTGCACTTACCACTAGCCAGTGTAGTCCTCCTGCTTCCCTCCACTGCTGCTTCTCTGCAGAGGCCTCCAGGGTCACCATCACTTGTGACTGTGCGTCCCCAGCTTCAAACAGCTCCTCTCCCACAGTGAGCCCTGTCTCAGGGCAAAGGCACTGCCTGCTACTGTCTTCTTCCTTGAAGTTTTTCTTTTCACTCTTTCTGTGGACTTCAGTTCGCCTTCAGATTCTTCCTGGGTCCAGTAGATCCACTTCCTTCTTGTCTTCCTCATGGTGCTGTATCCCAGTGTCTGGACGATGGCTCTCAGAGAGGCTGTTTTTTCTGCTGCTTACCATTCCACCGTCTTCCCCGAAATCCCATCAATTTAAAAATAATGTCATGACAATTTTTTGAAGCTGTTTTACTACTATAGAAGGCTACAGGTTTTGTGTCAGTGAAAAGTGCTTGTTGAGAGTTGTGGTATTTTAGGTTTCAATAGACTAAAGGTTGTGAATCTGAACTTCTGATCGGAAGCTCTCTGATTTTGTAAATATTTCTTAAAAGATAATTCTACAAAGCAGTGTTATGAGTTTGTATTTTTTGTAATAAGTTTGTAACTAGTTTGTAAAAATTGTAGCAGGGCATAGTAAGAATTTTAATATGTACAAATTTTAGGAACATTTCCTGATGCCCAGCTTCCATCCAAGAGGATCATTGGCCCCAAAAATTATGAATTCTTGAAGTCAAAGAGAGAAGAATTTCAGGAATATCTCCAGGTATGCTACCAACTATATTACTTAATTTTAAAACATTCTAATCATAGTATTTTCAAGTTTGTCTCTTTGCTTTGATCTGTGAATAACTGTTCATGTAAAGATTGTAGGAATTTTGTTTTATAGCCAGCCATTGTGGCACACACCTGTAATTGCAACATGTAGGAGGCTGAGGCAGGAGGATCACCATGAGTTAGTTCAAGATCAGCCCTGTGCTACATAGTGAGTTCAAGGCCAACCTGAACTACATAGTGAGATCCTGTCTCAAAAATAACAACAAATGTTTTGTTTTCCCATGTGGATTTTAAGATGAATGTGTGTCTGGAATGTATATATGTGTTTAAATTGATGACCACGTAACGATCAGGTATTTTCTTAGAGGGGGGAAAAGTCTTTAGTTTTAAACTAATTAAAACTTGGTGTGGGCTGGACATGTTGGTGCATGCCTGTAATCCAGGAGACTGAGTTAGGAGGATCACTGTGAGTTTGAGGCCAGCCTTGATTACATAGTGAGTTCAAGGTAAGCCTGAACTATATAAGAGAAATCCTGTTTCAAAAGAAAAAAATGAAAATTTTTTTGATGTGAGAGGTTAAAAAAAAAAAGAACTTCTAATGTGAAAGAATGTATTGTAAGAATGAGTAGCTTTTCTTTTTTTAGTTTGTTGTTTCCTGTTTGATTTTATGTGCAGTACTTCATGAACTTTGGAATCTTCTTTGTCATTGTATTCTTTAGTCTCTTTGCATTGTGTCTTTTCAGTTTCCTAGAATCAACCACTTGAAATTAAATTCGATTTTTGTATTTATACCATATTTGTATTTGCATCATATTGAGTAAGCAGTATAATTGGTATATTATTTCAGTGGGTGGTACAGATACATACTACTTTTTTGAGATATCTGGGTTTCTAAAATTAATGATCATATTCCTTTATCAAGTGCCTAAGAGCAAAGAAAACATTTTTACTGGATTAAAAAGTCTTTTATTTGTGCATGAATTTTATAATTTTAAGAATACAGTTAAATTTACATGACTCTTAACCAAGGATAAATACCTTTTGAGTTAAAAATTTTCAACAGTATGGAGTCTTTATATTTAATTCCTTGTATCTGAACCATTGAATGCTTTCAACTCAGAAATATTTTCTCTATAACTCTTTGGTGGTGTGAATATTGAAATATGAAATAGTTGTTAACTACTACAGGGGTATTTGAGTACAGCATAACCTGTCTCTATTTATTGATATTATTGACCATTATTTTAACCAACTAATTGTTTCTAAGAATTAGAGAGCTTCATTTTAGAAGTGATATTTTCTAGTAATAAGGGCTTAAATTAGAGGTTGCTTTACTGATATTTTATGTAGAATTCTGCTTATTAGGATTCCTGCATAACTGAGCATTAGTCAAGACTAGGTCAGTTTTGACTTTTAAAAGTCAGTTTACCTTGCTAGAAAATAGTGTTGCGAGAATAGAAGGCAGATTTTCCAAGTTTTTTTTTTTTTCTCCTCACATTGTACACTTTTTTTTTTTTTTTTTGAAACTATGCCACTTCTTTTAATTTTCAAGGAAGGAAGCCAGAAGTGGTGGCACATGCCTGTAATCCCAGCAGTCTGGATCCTCCCTGTAGGAGGATCAAAAGTTCAAACCTATTCAAGCAATTTAGTGACAGACCCTATCTCAAAATAAAGCATTAATAAAGGGCCAGTGATGTAGCTCAGGCACAGGTCCTGGATTCCATTTTTAAAAAGGTAAGGAAGTTGTATCATATTGTAATACTCATTTTCTAGATGAAAATTGAGAAATAATATCTTCCTTTTGTATCAACACTGTAAAAGCTTTATATAACAGCACTATAAAGTAGATAGTGTTGTCACCCACATTTTACAGGTGAAAACTCTTGGGCATTTTATAATTTTACTAGGCTCATCTAGCTAGCAAATAGAAGAACCAGAATTCAGATCCAAATGTGTCTGACTGTAGAGGCTGAGGTTTTACCTACTATGCAGTACTGTTCATTGTATGCATACACTCATTTTGTTACTTGGATTTTTTAAAAAGTCGCTTTTGATGATTCAAAGTTGTTTTTGTTGTTTGTTAAAGGTCATTACTGTACAATTTTGAATACCATTCTAAATCTCTAACCTGTTCTTTTGCTCTTGTTTATTTAAGAAACTTCTGCAGCATCCAGAACTGAGTAATAGTCAACTTTTGGCAGATTTTCTCTCCCCTAATGGTGGGGAAACACAATTTCTTGATAAGATACTACCAGATGTAAATCTTGGTAAGTCAGTTGGAAGAAAACCTGTGAGGATAAACTAAGAAGAGAAGAATTGATGTTTTTAGATTAATTTAGAAAAATAGTTTCTGTGATATGACCATGTGGTAAATTATAGGAGATTTTTGTAGTTGGAGGCAGATTGTCAGTTGATGACTGTAACCTGTCTATTTTGTGAGTTCTGATTATTTTAAGCAGTCACTTCTGACATATATTCTATCACAAAATGTTATTATTATTTTATTTATTTATTTATTTATTTTTGTGGCACCGGGGATTGAACTCACAACCTCATGCCTGCCAGGCAGGCGCTTAAGCAGCTGAGCCAAACTCCCGGCACAAAATGTTATTATTAGCCAATGTATTTGTGTCTTTATTTTCTAAATGTAAATAAAATCATATGCTATGTAATAATGTTCTGGTCAATGACAAACTATGTTTATGTTGGTCGTCAAATAGAAATATATTACCTCTACCGACTTTGTAGCTATCTTAATTTGTGTAAGTGCACTCTGTGATGTTCACACAACAGCAGTCACCTAATACCCTATTTCTCAGAACATACCCTTGTGGTTAATCAGTGTATGACTGTATAATAAGGTGGAGAAGGTATTTCTAGCATCTATTATATTAATAGATATGGTATTTCAAGCTTCTCATAAAATCTGAAAAAAGACTGGATCTTTGACTTAATTTAAGACTCAGCTGCTTTTTCCTACATCTTTGTTACAAGGCATCTTTCCTTTTTTGTAGTTTAAATGTTAAGTTATGTGTGTATGGTTTTTGTTTTTTGTTTTTGTTGTTGTTGTTGTTGTTGTTTGTATCAGAAATCAAACTCAGGACCTTGTGCTTGGCAGGCAGGCACTTGTGCCTCTGAGCTATATCCCCAGCATAAATATTTATTAAAGCCTAATTTTCTTTGGGTAGTTTGTAGTAGTAATTCTGGTAAGTAAATGCTGTGTAAGTTAGTTAAATCAAATAACATTGTTAGCAAATTTCTTCCTGTGATACTTTTATATATGAATTATATTTAAAGTTTATCAAATTGACTACAAAACTTTGGCAGGGAATGTACACGTGGGATAGAATATGTGGAAACATTTCTGCCTTGAATCTTAGTGTTTTTAAATTTATTTTTCTTTTGTTGATAATTTTAAAAATTTAGGTGAATAAAAGTTTGATCATTAATTTCAGAATAACTTTTTAATTTATAGAACCATTTTTTAGGCTGTAGATTGCCTTATTTCCACTATCAGTATTTTAAAAGGAAATTAAAGATATGTGAAAAGCTTACATTGGTCTGTTTTTTAAAAATACTAATTTTTATTATGGCATAGCTAAAATTCATAGTCAAAGAATAGCCTGCTGAGATGCGGAAGACATTTTATTATGATTATTGCTATTAGAGGTTGATACTTTTCTGTTGGTTTAGTTTTGTTTTTTTGTGGAGGATCTAGCTATGTAATTCAGACTGGCTTTGAACTCATTATATAGTTGAGGTTGACCTCGAATTTGCAGCTGTCCTCTTGCCTCCCAAGTGCTGAGATTACAGGTGTGCCCACCACTCTCAGCTGGAGATTGATAGTATTTTTTGAAGAAATGTTTCACAGTATGCTTTTTGTGTTGTACTACTTGAGCATCTAATTCTAGTTGTCACTTTTTGATAAATTGTTGTAGTTTTTCTAAATAGCAAAAGATCAACAGAAACCCAGGTAGGTTGTATTTTTCTGTTTTCTTTTTTTGAGACAGGGTCTCCCTATGTAGTTCAGGCTGGCCTTGAACTCACTTTGTAGCCCAGGCTGGTCTCAGACTTACAATGATCCTTCTGCCGCAGTCTCCCAAGTGCTAGGATTGCAGGCATGCACGACCATGCCTGGTGGTTATGTTTTTCTAACATCTGATCCATTACATACATTATAAACATGCACTCTTAAAAAAAAATAAACAAAGAAGGAAGAATTTAGGCTGTGGATGTTACCCACTGGTAGAGCACTTGTCTGGCGTGTGTAAAACATTGTGTTTAAGCCACAGCACTGGGAAAAAAATTCAGTTAAGAATTATAACAATTTTTAAAAGAATTTTTAAAAACTTCCAATAAGTTATCTCATAACTCACTTTAGAGCACTCATTCTGTTTTGGTTTTAAAAACTGCTCAGTCATCATCCTATCTGCTGATCATCAGTGTGTGTATGTGTGTGTGTGTGTGTGTTTGAGTGTGTCTGAGGCAGGGTTTCATTATGCAGTTCAGGCTGGCCTTGAACTTGCAAGGATCCTCCTGCCTCAGCCTCCTGAGTGCTGGAATTATAGGCATGTACCATCACACTCTGCCTACAGACTTCTTTTTAACTAGTTTACTTAAATTTATTGTAAAATTTTATTAATACATGTTTGTAGCTCATAATTTGCTCATTCTGGGGAGGTGGTACATGTACATTACACATCTTAATTCTTTCTGCTCCCCTTCCTCATCCCTTCCCTCCATCTTTTGGTCCTTTTCCTATTCATAAAAAGATCTATCTCCCTGTTTCTTATTATGTGTTTTTATTTTGTTCTTCAAATGGTTTATACTTTGGGTTTCTCATATATGAGAAACCATGTGTCTTAGTTACTTTCCACTCACTGCTGAGACAAAATACCTGACGCCCAAAATTAAGGAAGGAAAGGTTTATTTCTTACAGTTCTCAGGGGTTTCTGGTCCATACTCAGTTGGCTCCAAGGCAGCATGGTGTGGCGGGACTGCCATTCATGGTGGCCACCGAACAGCAAGGCAAACCTAGCAAGAGAGAGACAGAGCAAGAGAGTGAGCAAGCCTTCCTCTCATCCTTAACCTGTATGTCAGCTCCACCCCTGGACAGGTGCAACACTCACATCGCCAAGCCCAGTGCTGGACAACAAACCAGTCACAAACACCAGACTCAGCCCTGTCCAAATTACATGAGGCCTTGGGGGGACACAGGATCAAACCAATACACCATGTGATATTTGTGCTTGTGTGTCTAATTTATTTCACTTAACATGGTCTCAGGAAGCATCCATTTTCCTGCAGAGGACTAAAGTTTATCTTTTCTTATGGCAGAATAGTACTGCATTGTGTATAAATATGTTTTTTAATCCGTTCATCTGTTGACCACTTCCAAGATTCAACTATTGTGAGTTGTGGTTGCTATTAACACTAGTCTGAAAGTTATCACAATAATATGTCTAACTCTTTTGGTAAGTTATATAGAATATGAATAGCTAGTTGAATGGAATTTCGATTTTTAGCATTTTGAGGAATCTACATACAGATTTTCATGGTGGTTTTACTAGTTTGTATTCCTTCTAACAGTATAGAAGGGTTTCTTTTCCCCTACATTCTTGCCAGCATTTGTATTGACTTCTTGATGATAGCTAGTCTTTCTGGAGTAGGAAGGAATTTTAGTGTTTTAATTTGCATTTTTCTAATGGCCAGAGATGTTGAACATTTTTTCCATGTATTTATTGGGCATTTGTACTTCTTCTGAGAAATGCCTGTTCATTTCAGTTGTTCATTTTTTGATTAGTTCTTTTATCTTTGGGGATCTAATTATTTTAAATACCTTATGAATTCTAGAGCATAGTCCTCTGAAGAGTAGCTGGCAAAGTTTTTTTCTATTCTGTAGGTTGTCTTTTCATTCTGTGGGTGGTTTTCTTTGCTGTGCAGATACTTTTTAATTTGATGTAATCCTGTTCATTGATTCCCGATGTTATTTCTTGTGTGACTGGGGTTCTATTCAGAAAGTGCTTGATTATGCCTATGTCTTTTATCTATTCTGTTTTCTAGCTTGTTGTGTTTCTGTTTTAGTATTTAGATCTTTGATCCCTTTTGATTTTAGTTTAGTACATTTTGAGAAATACAGATCTAGATTTAATCTTCTGTATTTGGATAGCCAGTTTTCCCAGCACCATTTGTTAAAGAGGCTTGTTTTTCCTTAGCGTGTAGTTTGGCCCCTTTGGCAAAGATCAGATGGCCGAATGTACCTGGTGGTGTTTCTGTGTCTTCTGTACTGTTCCATTTATCTACGTTTATATAAAACCATGATTTTTTAGGCACTAATCAAAAAAAGATATCAGAAAAATTGATTATTAAAAATAAAAACTATGTGCAAGATAGATAACTATACTACTGATTCTCTGTTCATCAGAAAGAATAGTTTGTGTTGTCATTGTTTGATCATTTTTTATGCCTAGATCTCATGGCTTAACTACTTCTAAGATAACTGTGTAATATATTGACTAGTATTGATTTCTTACTGTTTTTTATTTTGAAATTCTGTATTCTACCTTTTTTTCTGTTTTGCTTTAAACATAAAAAAAAAAACTTGTTCATAAGAAAGATCATAAGGAGCATGAAGAGACTCCTACAGAGTGGGAAGATATTTTTACCACAAAGCAACAATGAATGTGGGTCTAGAGAATATGTAAATTGCACAACTCTGTAAGAAGACCCAGGGATAGAACTGCAGTGGGAGAAAAGGTACTTCAACAAAAAGAAAATAGAAATGACCAATATATACAAAGGTGCCTTTTTTTTTTTTCAATAACCAGGAAAGTGTGAGTTTAAACTATTTTGAGATAACACCATACTGATCAGTTTTTTTAAAAATCTGATAGTATCAAGTGTCAAGTTTTAATGCAGATGTGGAGTAACAGGAAAAGTAGTTCAGTAGAAAAGCCAAGTGGCCTAGTAATTGTCAGAAATGTATACTCTGGAAAATCTTGAATCCATGTTTTAAAATTTTCACAGCACCTTTGTAGTACCTCAAACTAGAAACAGCACAAGTGATCATTAGTATTTGAATAGACAGATAGACTGCTAGATTTATACATAGTCTAATACCTGTAGCCACGAATACCTGTAGCTTAATGCAACTTGCAAAAATATAGTTGAATTTTAAAAACATAAAGCTGAATGAAACAAGCACAAAAGAATAAATATGGCATAATTCCTTTTATGTGAAGTTCAAAATTAATATTAGCTGGAAAACTTTATATAAAATTGTTAAACTAATATGAGACAAAAAGCAGGGTTTTTCCACATTTTACATAATATAATCTTAAGTATGCATTTGAAACTAATACAGTGGATTAGATATTACACAAAGGTGTTTTGCTTCCATCTGGTCCCCATAAATTAACACATTTAGTTAATCCAAATTATTTGGTTTATGTGATGATCTTACGGGGGAAATGGAGGATGCTTTACTGTATGTTTGGTAATGTGTAGTGTTTAGGAAATAGAATTGGGTTGGTGTGGATACTAAATAGGTTTGATTGAAGGTGAAAAAATGATCAAAGATCATCCATGTTTCTATTTAAACAACTGTATGAATGCTGCTACTTGCTGAATTAGGATAAATTAAGAACTGTGTTGAACTTACTGAGTATATGGTATCCAGTTGAAGAAGTTTGGGTAGGACAAGAGACAGCTAAATGTTAGAGTTTTACTTTCTGTCACATTGAGCAAATAATTCAAAACATAGGGACTGGGAATTTAGCTCAGTGGTGTAAGCGCCTGTCTGGCAAATGTGAGGTGGTGAGTTCCATCCCGGGTACCAAAAAAAAAAAAAAAAAAAAAAAAACAACACGTAAAGAAGGGCATAAATAAAAATCTATAATGTAAACAATTTGAAGACACCCTGAGGGGATTTCATACTAGGAGTATGAAAACCAAATTTAGGCAAGTGGGAGATTTGGATAGTTTGTAAGAAACATTATGTTTACTTTTTGTTGTTAATGTCTCCTACTATTGCCATACCTACTTTTTTTTTTTTTTTTTTTGCTAAATTTAGCTGAAAGAAATTTAAGTTGTGTTTGTCAATTTTGATTTGTTTTTATGTTACTTTAAATACTTGAGAAAATCCTAAGATGTTTGGTATTTTTTAATAAGGAAAGCTAGAGAGTAAGAAGTTAGGAAAATAGGATTAAAATAGAAATTCTCCCTCTAAAAATTTGGAATGGGAATTGTTCAAATAGTTTAAATGTTACATATACTCTTTTTCTTTCTTTTTGTTTTCTTTTTAGACAGAGTCTTGCTATGTAGCACAGACTGGCCTCAAACTCACAGCAATCCTACTATACTCAGCCTTCTGAGTGCTGAGATTCCAGGCATGTGCTGCTACGCCCAGCAATGTTACATAAATTCTTAAAACTTTTTTTTAATTATTATATGTTTCTAGATATCATTATGTATTATTATTTAAAGTCTTTTTTCTAAATAGATTTCATTGATACATTTTAGATATACATAATGATCACATTCATCAAAGAGAATTTGAAAATCTTTTGAAAACTTTTAAAATTGAAGTTTCAAATATACATAAAGGTAGAGAAAATTATGTAATGAATTCTTTACTCTGCTTCAACAGTTATCAATACTAGGCTTATTCTATCCCATCACTTCCTACTACACTAGATTATTTTAAAATAAATGGCACATGCATCTCTATTACATTTATTGTAAATTTCTGTTGAGTGTGAAAAGTCAATTACAAATGCTTTTTAGAGCTTTAAATTTTACTGGATTTTTTCTATTTAAAATTACCTAAGGAAATACATAAGCAATTACAAAATATATTATGTCTTCATAAAATTAATATTTTACTTTTGATTACAGGGAAAATTATAAAGTCTGTTCCTGGAAAACTGATGAAAGAGGTGAATAAATAATTTATGTGTATTTGTAACATTATCATCATAAATATTGGGTTTGGTGATACTAAAAGTCATAATCTTGATTTTTCAATTTTCTTGTAATGATCTGTCACCACAGAAAGGTCAGCATTTGGAACCTTTCATCATGAATTTCATTAATTCTTGTGAATCTCCAAAGCCCAAACCAAGCAGACCAGAACTGACCATTCTCAGCCCTACTTCAGAAAACAACAAGAAGGTACTACATGTTGTGTTAGAGTCACTAAATCAAGAGCCAAACTTAGAACTGATATTGAGGAGACTATACAGGAACGTAGCTATGGAAAAGGATGGTCGTTGGGGCTGTTACTTACTATTTTATTAGTCTACCTTAGTTGTTTTTTTTTTTTTTAACCAACTTTGAAAAATGTTCAGCTGTCACCTTTGTAGATGCTACCTTTTCCCTATTGTATACCTTATCTGCTTTTGGAACTCTGATTTAATTCTTTCTTTTTTCCATATCTTTTAACCGTATCCCATGTTTGTCCTGTCTCTTTCCATTATTTTCTGGTCCATCTCTGTTTATTTTTTTCTGACCTGTCTCTACCTCTACCTGCTTTATAATGTGTGATCTTCTGTTTAAACCTATTGAGACTTTAAAAAAAAATTTTTTTTTTAAATTTTAAAGAGAAAACCAGAAAAATCAAAAATCAAACAAATACCTATTCAGACTTTTAAGAAATTTTCGTTTTTAATTTTAGAATTCTCAAAAAATTTCTGCCAAGCATACAATTTTTTTAAGGATAATGGTTGGTTATTATGAAGACCTTTTTAGGCAAACAGGAATTACATCTGATCTATTGCACTATGAAATACTTCTTGATACCAAAGTTTTTTGAGCAATAAGTGTATACAGGCACAGGACCATAGGGTGAGGAGGAACTTGGGAACCTTACCTATCTAATGTTCTGAAAAATATGATAGTTAAAAGATTTTTGACTCATTTTAAATTTGTTTTTGGATTGTGCTTTGTCTCTATTGACAGACATTTTGCTTTCTTTAGTGTACCTTTACATTTATCTTTATTGAACACAGAAATCCCATTGAATGTCATTAGTAAAAAATACTAGAAGAAATTGATATCTGGGCCTTAATTTTTCCTCCCCTCTGTTTAGTCATCATCCTTGGTGACTCTCTAGACCACCTCAGTAACAGTTCTGTCTCCCAAGAAATAGACGTAGACACAGTTCAACTTCATAATACTTCTCTCTCAGGACTATTATGAATGTACCTTATGTTGAAATTCAGAACTGTTTAAAAAGATGTAAGAGACTTAAATTCTTTAGGTGGCCTTTACTATATATACATACTTTTGGGTGGTGGATTTTGAAGATCTAGTGCATAGGATTCCAGAGATTATCCTGGGGAAATGTAAGGAAAGAATTATACTAAGGTGTGAATTTTAGTACATAAGAACTATATCTGCAAAATATTTTTAAAAGTTTATTAAAATGGAAGTTTACTTTGCTGGTGGCTTGTAAATGAACCCTATCTTTAGGGAAAGGAATTTGGTACCCTGCAACAAATCATCAGGTCTTTATGCTCTTTGACTTAGTATCCCAAGTGACGGGAATTTGTCAGAAGAAAATAATCTAATAAAAATACTTGTAGTATATAAAGATATTTATTAAACTTTTTTATAGATATGAACTAATAATATAGAAATGATTAATTGAGCATCTGATCAAAGAATATTTTATAGCAGGTAGATTATACTTAGACAAACTATAAAATATAAGCATACTTTGAAACGGTTCTAAGTGAAAGAAGTAGAGAGAAGACGAGATAAAGTAGTAGTTTTTTTTTTAACCCCATTGATTGAAGCCATTTAGGTAGAAACTGAAAAGGAATGTACAAAAGTATTGTAGCTGTGAAATTAGGTGGTGAGGTTGTTTTGTTCCCTCTCTTCTCTAGACTGTTACTGTTCGCTAATGAAAAAAATTGAAAGCATGTAAGAATAGAGGGACTTAACAGGACAGAGAACCATTTTCATATTTTTTGGGTTGAGGAAAATGTTTTAAATATATGCATCTAGGTAAAAATTATCTAACAGAAGAGCCTGTGGAATATATGTTCTCTGTTTTTCTGAAACTTATCTAGGAAACTTTTTAAAAATTTCATCTGCAGATAAAATTGAATATACTTTCCTCTACAGTCTCCTGTCCTTTTTCGTACACTCGTTATTTTATGTCATTTTTATTTATTTATTGACCTATTTCTAGTAGATGTTAATTTTCTGACCTATCTTTGTATTCTTTGCCATTTACATGCTGTCTCAGACACAGAAAATACTTAATAAATATTTATTGAATGGATATAAAAATAAATAAAGCTTTTCTTAAAAATCAGTGACCTAAGGTATATTTGGTTATTATTATTGATAATAGACTCCATATTTTGGGATAAGTGGGGCTGAGATTTAGTTGTATTTCATCATTGTTTTGAATATGAGAAATTCTTCATATGTTGTTTTTTCACATTGATTAGACCTTTCTGGGCTTCAAATATTTTCCAGATTAAGTTTGCTGAAAAGCTGAATTATCATCTCTACTCATTAATTAAATAGTGACCTATAATTTTTAAGCAGTGTTGGTATTAAAATTAGGCATGAATATTTACACATCTTTGTAAGTTATTTTGCTTCTTTTGGTGTATAAAAGCAAAGGAGGCTACCGGGGTGTGGTGACACACACCTGTAATCCCAGCACTAGGGAGGCCAAGGTGGGAGGATGGCTGCAAGTTTGAGGCCAGCCTGGGTTACACAGTGAGTCCAAGGTCAGCCTGGATGACATAGCAAGATTCTGTCTCAGGAAAAAAAAAAAAAGGAGAGTTCTTTACGCGTAATGCTTTTATGCATAATGCATATCTGTTGTCTCTAAAGTGAATGCAAGTTTTTAGATTATTTTGGGAGGAATATATATATTTTATGTAATTTAGAGCATGAGGAGTTTTGGAAGCAGATTTTAACGTGATATTGTTTTATATGGTAAAGGCTTAATTAAATACCCTTGTTCTGGGTTACTTTAGTCTTAAGTGATCATCATTAATAGATGTAATAAATATGTATTATTTCAACTTTTACTTTAGCTTTTCAATGATCTGTTTAAAAATAATGCAAACCGTGCTGAGAATATAGAGCGAAAACAAAATCAGAATTACTTTATGGAGGTGATGACTATAGAGGGAGTCTATGATTACCTGATGTATGTAGGTAAGATCTAAGTAATTTATGCTAAAACTTGTTCTTCATTTATCTGTCTTATTTCCTCAGTGATACAAATTACTACTCAGTATTGCTTCATTTTGCCTTTTTAAACTTGGAAGCAAATACATTTGTAAGAATTTAATACAATTGATTTTGAACATATAAAGTTACTACTGTTTCCTAATAGAACATTGACCATTGTTATTTGTATTTTCTGTATTGGAAAACATTGAAAATGCCTATTTATCTTGAAGAAAGTATTCAATTGATTCTTCTCAGGACGGGTGGTTTTCCAGGTTCCTGACTGGCTTCATCATCTATTAATGGGAGCTAGAATCCTCTTTAAAAACACCCTGGAAATGTATACTGACTACTATCTTCACTGTAAACTGGAACAGCTATTTCAGGAGCACCGTTTGGTCTCACTCATAACACTTCTCAGAGGTATTTTGTCACATCTTTGTTTCATGTTTTGTATACTTAGTGGTTTTCATTGGATGTGAAAGAGTAAAAAGTCTTGTTTTTCTTCAGTTTATTAGCATTTCTACTATAGGAAGTACAAATAAGGGAGTAGTTCAGAAATATTTGTTTCTGTATTTTTTTTAGATGCCATATTCTGTGAAAACACTGAACCTCGCTCTCTCCAAGATAAGCAAAAAGCGGCAAAAAAGACTTTTGAAGAAATGATGAATTACATTCCAGGTGCAGTATTTAAGTGACTTAGTAGATTAGTTGCTCATTTGAGATCACAATGTGTACTAATTAAAGAAACTAAATTTTACTGTGAGATTTTATTTTAGCAGTAGTTACATTAACCAATTAAAACTAACTCACTAAATGTAATTTGTTCTTTTCATGTTACCACTAAAAACTTTATTTCTTTTTACTTTTGTTTCTGTCTTTTTGAGACAGAGTTTCACTATGCAGTTCAGACTGGCCATGAACTCACTTTGTAGTCCAGGCCGGTCTCAAACTCACAGTTATTCATCTGCCTCAGCCTCCTGAATGCTGGAATTGCAGGTGTGTGCCACCATGCCCAGCTTACTAAAAACTTTAAAATAAGGCTGTTTCTCCTCACATTGTAGCCAGATTCTTTCAACAATAACTCATCATCAAATTGGTTAAAGTGATGTGTAATACGATGATTGAAGTCCTGCTGTCCACAAAACTCATAGAATAGCTGTACTAGTGTACATGACTAGGAGATCACAATTCATTCATTCATTCCAAAGTTATTGAATATCTTTTGTGTTCTAGGCACTGTTCAGAATGCAAGGGTTATAAAAAATGTACTTGACTAGCTCAGTCTAGTAGGAAAGCAAACATTTAGATAAAACACATACGTGTTAATACAAGTACATTCAGATTACAGAGATAACACTGAGGAGTAGGGTCACCTCTTTTATAAAGTTGGTAGGTTTGAGCCATTAAGTAAACCATTGGTAAACTCTCACTGTAATGGGAAATACAAGAGGAAAATAACAAGCAGTTGGGCAAAACAAAGAATACTTAGTTCAGGAGATACATACGCAACTAATTGTCTAGATTTGAAAGAGAGAGGAAATGCGGTGTGGGTAGATGCGTAGAGACTGGGAAGTCATGTGAATAGCCACTAATGCCTGGGGAGAAAAATATAAGAGAAAGGGGAGAAAAGGGTGACTTGGGTTTTAGTCCATTATGCAAGAGTCTGGAAGTTGCCAATGTGTCCTGGTAACAAGTAAAAAGCTGAACGCACTAAAACAAAATCAGCACTTAGGTCATAGAGAAATGGGGTCACAGGGCCAACCTCCACCCCCCTAAATTTGAGAGACCAATAGGTAAGTACAGAGCGTTACAGCTAGTTGGAGTAGAAACCCATGAACACAAACCTCTGTGGAAACTAGTGCTAAAGTAAGGAAGTCTGAACTAAAACTGACAAGTTGCTGGAACTGCAACTGACAAGTCTAACGGGTTAGAAACTCCATTAGAAACCAAATCTCAGAGGCCCAAACACTTTTGTGAATTTTAACTCTAGGGTCTTGATTACATTCTCAAAGTGAGTATCCCTCATGATCGTGGGAGGGAGAAGGGGAAAATAAGCATTTTGAACTATGTTAGAGCATTCTTTTCTTCTTGGAGAAACTATGCAGAGTATAACTGACCTGGGGAAGGGAAATAATTTAAGTCCAACCAGCCCCAGACTTTTTTGTCTTGCTCTTAACTGTTCTGTCCTACTTAAGGGGCTGAAAAAAGCATGTGTGAAGTTCAGAGTTCAGTTTTTCAAATTTACTAAAAGACCTGTTCCCAGGACTATAGAACCCTTGTTCTCTCTTGAAGCCTTACCTCTGCTTTGCTAAAGGCATGTTGCAGCAAGCAGTTTTTTATGCCCAGTGTGTCTTGTCCAGCTACTAAGACAAATCCATGAAGCATACTGTAAGGCAAAAAATAATATTTGAAGAAACAGAGCAAGCAACAGAATCAGACTCAGCTGTGGCAAGAGTGTTAGAATTAACTGACTAGAAATTTAAAAACAACTATGAATAAGATTCTGAAGGTTCTAATGAATGAGGTAATTAGCATACAAGAAGAGATGGACAGTATTAGCTGAGATTAAAAATACCACAACAGAAATGCAGAATGCCTTTTATGGGCTTATTGGTAGATAAGATACTGCTGAGGAAAAAAACTTGAACTTGATGATATCTCATTACAAAATACCCAACACAGAAAGTAAAGAGAAAAGAATGAAATAGTCAAGAACTGTGGCAAAGGTACAAAAACATGAAAATTTCAGATAAAGAAGAAAGAAGGGAGCAGAATAAATACTTCACACAATTATAATTTGAGAATTTCCTAGAATTATTAGGCACCAAACCCCAAAATGAGAAAGCTCAGAAAACATAAAGATAAATTGCAAGAATGAACAATAACAAAACCAACCAACCAAACACACAGTAATACCTAGATACATTTTTTTTTAAAACCTCAGAAAATCAAAGATAAACAACTCTAAAAGAAGAGAAAAAACTACATTACTCAAATAGGAGCAAAACAAAAATTTCATCTGATTTCTTAAAAACTAAACAAGCAAGTAGACAGTGGCATGAAATATTTAAAATGTTAAGAGAAAAAGCCTACCAACCTAGACATCTGTAAACTTTGAAATTGTCTTTTAAAAGTGAAGGAGAGATAAACTTTTTCAGATAAACAAAAGTTGAGGGAATTTGTTTCTGGCTGACCTGAATGTGTAAGAAATTCCTTAGAAGGAAAGTGATAAAGGCAATAAACTGGGATATATTTTAAGAAAGGGAGGGTGCCGCGGTCCAGCCGGGCTAGGTCCACAGAGTCCCCGAAGGTGGGCTGAGCATCTGCACGTGGAGAACAAGACACACAAACAGCTCAGAGACTGTGTGAATCTGCTTCGTTTATTGTAAGCTCAAACAGAATATTATATACTTTTTTCTGGCCAGGGTTGAAAGTTTAGATAAAAGAAGAAAATCAACAGGTATTTCTATGATAACATGGTTTCTATAGTTACATGATTAGTTAGCATAGGCAGAAAGTTTATATCTAGTTAAAGACCTTTTTACCACTAATAAGTGCTCCATAGTGGTATCCTATCTAAAAGCCAACAAAACGTAGGATTATATTCAGCCCTAATTTAGCCCCCCTATCTCCCTGTGATGTTCTTGCAACTGCAAGAATGTGTTATATACCTTGCCTCTATAGTAATATATCAGCCTCTCTATAAGGAGGTTCCCAGACAGCCCCAGCCAGCTGGTCATTATTATTATCAAGGGCTGCTAAACTTCTGGTCTGACCTTGATCTCGTTAGTCCTACTCAAATGTCAGACCAGTATACCATTAATTGTAAAAAAAATTTCATTAACTATCCCTTTGTTCTTAGGGAGTTTCTATATTTTGCTTACTAATTTGGCGCATAGGAAAGAAAATAAAAGAAATCCTTCAAATTGGATCAGAGCACAAGTTAACACTATAGTTCCCAAGAAATGTTAACCCATTCCCACAAAGCCAATTTTTATGCTGCGGCCTTTTCTTAGAAGACGTCCTCCTTGAAGATCTATCTTCTTCCATGTTTGGACCTTGTCAACAGAACATGGCTAGAGAAGGACGCGGCAGGAGGGCATTAGAGAAGGAATAAGTGAAGATAAACAAAAATTGATTTTTCTTGTAATTAATCGATCTAACAGATCACTCGTGTTCAAAAGAATAATAGTAATATTATGTTCAGTTATGTTTTTTGGCATATAATGCACACATCTGCCTGTGTTCAAGGAACATTCATCATAATACAGAAGGGATAGGAGGATTATTTTGATATAAAGTTTTCTTTTGATATAAGAGTTTTCTCCTGCTATGAAGCATTATATACTTTGTGAAAGTGGACTTGGATTAGTTGTAATTGTATACTACAAACTCCAAAACAACCACTAAAAAAAGAAATGGAGGGAGGGGAAAAAATGTAACTGAAATGCTAAGAAAGGAGAGAAAATGGAACCATTAAATCCTCAGTTAAAGCCACAAAAGTAGAAAAGGAGGGGAAGATAAAAACAAAATCAAAGAACAAGGACCAACAAATGGAAAGCAATAACAAAAGTAACAAATTTGGTGAATGTCAGTCCAAGTGTATCAAGCAATCATCCTCTTTGAGCATCAGTGATCTAATCACACTGATTAAAAGACAGAGAATGCCATTGTGGATCCAAAAATGAAACTCAACTATATGTAATGTGCAAGAAAGTCACTTTAGCCAGGCATGGTGGCACATGCCTGTAATCTCATTACTCAGGAGGCTGATGCAGGAAGATTGCCATGAATTCAAGGCCATCCTGGGCTACAAAGTGAGTTAAAGGCCAGTTTGATCTGCATAGCAAAAGCCTGTCAAGAAAAAACTCTTAACTATGATGTCACATACAGATTAAAAATAAATGGATGAAGAAAATTATATGATTTCACTTCTGATAGAAAAGCCAGAAGTGATTTCATTTCAGACAGAGAAGACTTTAGACTAAGCAAATTTATCAGGGATACAGATACAAGGTTAAAGGGCTTATTTCTCAATATATAGGCACCTAGCAACAAGGCGTCAAAGCAAAAACTGATAATCCACTATTGCAGTTGGAGACTTCTACACCCCTTCATTAGAAATGGTCAGATGCAGCTAATAGAAAATCAGGACATAGTTAAATTCAAGAATACCATTAATCAGCTGAGTATAATTGTGATCTGTTGACTACTTAAGAAGGGCAAAACACACATTGATTTCAGGCTCACATGAAATATTCACCAAGATAGACCACATCGAGGATTATACTTTTTTGTTTTTGTTTTTGTTTTGTTTTTTGCTTTTTTGTTTTTTGAGACAGGATCTAACCCTGTAGTCCAAGCTAGCCTTGAACTCACTATGTAGCTCAGGCTGGTGTTGAACTCGCAGCAATCTTCATGCCTCAGCCTCCCAAGTGCTGGGATTACAGGTGTGTGCCACCATGCCTTAAAAAGCATAAAGACTAGAAGTTATACAATGTCTCCCCTTCAACTACAGTGGAATTAAACTGTAAATCAGTAACAGAAAGGTACCTGAGAAATCCCAAAGTGCTTGGCGAGAAACAACACACTTCTAAAACTACACTACCCAAAAAGAAATATCAAGAGAAATAAAAAACTACTTTGAATTAAGTGAAAAAATACAATGTATCCCAGATTTTTGGGACACAGTAGAAGTACTGCTTAAAGAAAAATTTACAGCATTGAATGCATATATTAGAAGAGAAGAAAGATCTGAACTCAGTTTCCTAAAGAAACTGGGGAACTAGAAAAAGAAAGATTGAATTAAACCTGAATTAACCAAAAAGAAAAAAATTAGAACACAAATCAATGAAATTAAAAACAAATCAGTAGAGAAAATAAATAAAACCAAAAGCTAGTTCTTTGAAAAGATCTATAAAGTTGATAATCCTTTAGCCAGGTTAACTAAAGAAAGCATGAAGCTGAGTGTTGTGCACATACCTATAATTCCAGGTACACTGGAGGCTGAGGAAGGAGGATTTCAGGTTTAAGCCCAGCCTGGGAAAATTAGCAAGATCCAGTCTCAAAATAAAACTTAATAGAGGTGCTGGAACTGTAGCCCAGTGGTAATGTCTAGCATGCATGAGGCCCTGGATTGAATCCCCAGTATTGCAGAGAAAGAAAGCAGATAGAGAAGGGTAGAGGGAAGGAAGAAAGGAGAAGAGAAATGGACAAAGACAAATTAGAAATGAAGAAAGAGGCATCACTGTAGATCCCATGGACATTAAAGTATAATAAGGGAGTACAATGACTAACTGCGCGTGCAAATATGATAATCTACAAGTAACAAAACTATTAATTGAGGAAAAAAGAACTATTCATTGAAAGATACCGTGTGCCAAAAATACAAAAAGAAACAATCTGAATAGTTCTATGTATTAAAGAAATGGAATCAATAATTAACCTTTTAGAAAAGATATCAATCTGTATATATGTGTATGTGAGATAACTAAAACAAACATACTGCTGAATGTATTAGTTATTTAGAAGAATTGATACTCATATGGTTAGATCAGTTTTACATGTCTATATCTGTCAACGTAAACAACCATTTTGAAGGTAACAATACGTAGTATTGCAACCATTGTCAAGTTTCCATCATCCTGTTTTGTAAACCTGTAATGTTACTGTTGTGCATTTACTCTAGTCGTTTGTCTCTTTTGCTTTTTGTCTTTCTTATATGTGTCTTTTTTCTTTCTCTTAAATAAAAAAAAATTAATAACCTTTAAAAATAAAGTACCTCATGAATTGTATCAGACATTTAAAGAGTAAATTGCAGCTCGGTGTGGTGGTACATTCCTGTAATCCTAGTACATGGAAGGCAGGAGGATTGCTGTAAATGTGAGGCTAGTGTGGCTATATAAATGAGTTCAAGGCCAGCCTGACCACATGGACACTGTCTCAGAAAAAAGAAAGAAAATACTGTACCAGTTTTCTGTAATCACTTGTCAGATGATGGAAGGAGAGGGAATATTTTCTAACTTACTTTCTGAGGCCAGCAATAACCTAAAATCAAACAAAATCTGTTTTAAAAAAGAACTACTGACCAGTATCTCTCATGAATATAGATGCAAAAACATCACTGAAATACTAGAAAATCAAATCAGCAGTGTATAAAAAATACATCAAATATGTACAAAGAATTATATACCAGTGTATAAAAATAATTTTACAGCCAAATGAAATTTAGCTAAAATGTGCAAGCTTGGTTCAACATTTGAAAATCGGTCAATGTGTAAGTGCATCTGAACAGACTAAAGAGGAAAAAAAAAATCATATGACCATGTTAGTAGATGAAAAAA
Source organism: Dasyprocta punctata (assembly GCA_004363535.1). Classification (NCBI taxonomy): domain Eukaryota; kingdom Metazoa; phylum Chordata; class Mammalia; order Rodentia; family Dasyproctidae; genus Dasyprocta; species Dasyprocta punctata. The sequence goes on from RJWM01009040.1 coordinate 48,322, forward strand.
AAAAAAATTGAGAAACTCCAGGACTTATTTGTGATAAAAATTTAGTAGCTATTCATGATGAAGACTGTGTAATTTCCTGAACTTGATAAGCAATACATACAAAAACCCCACAGGCAACATTCTTAATGGTGCAAACGTGTCCTTGTAAGACCATGCAAAGCCGAAAATAACTACTCTCACCACTGCCTTTCAACACTGAATGTCTTTGCTAATATAATAACACAAGAAAAGAAAGTGAAGATATATAGGTTGTGAAGGAAGAAATAAAAGTACCTTTGTTCGTTCGTGACATGATTGTCTATATAGAAAATCTGAAAGAATCCAGACACTGGACTTTAATAAGCAATTATAGCAGGTTTGAAAGATACAAAGTTAATACAGAAAAGTCAGTCACTTCACTATCTATCAGCAGTAAATAAGTGCAATTTGAAATTGAAAATAGTATTTAGATTAGTACTCCCAAAATGAAATATTTAAGTATAATCTTAACAAAGTATGTACAAAATTAATACGTGAAAAAATTGAATTTGGCCTTTGCCTCTTTAGTTTTGCCTTATAGAAACAAGCATAACATGAGACTTTTCCATGAATAGCATTCAGAGTTTACTTATGATGAGAAAAGGGCAAATATTTGAACATTTTATTTACATAAAACTCTTCTGCTTGGAGAAAGCATGTGTTAGAGGTTATAAAAACTGATGACTGTTTTTGGTAACAGGAGTGATATGAATGACACATGCCAAGTGTGCTTTAACATTTAAATTGATTTACTTTTTAAAAATCTGATATTAAGATTGTGAAAATACATAGTATAAAAAGTAGAAACTATCGTCTCCACTGTGGAGAAGTGGACTTGTGTTCCAGTTTGGTGTTAATCCTTCTCTATGTATTTCTGTCTATGTATGCACAAATGTACAGATGTCATTTTAGAGTTATTTTTTTGCTTTTCCCTAATAGAATAATACCATGTATATTATTTCCTGCACTCTTTTTCACTTAACAGTAGTGAATTTATTATTGCAAGATTTCTCAGTATACTTGGTGCATTGTGAATCTCCAAAAGGGGATACAGTGGAGCCCCAAAATTCTCATTCCTTGAGCATCCACGAATTGTGAAAAATCTCAAATTTCAGATATTGTCACAAAAATGCCTTATAAATGCCTAATTTTATAGTTTAAACCCAGGTATGCTATGTCTCCTGCAGTTATTTAATTTAATAAAATATAGTAGTAATAAAGTCTTAGAAGGTGCAAGGTGTTTTGGGAGTATCTTTAAGAAGCACACAACTGAGAACACTCAATAGCTGCATGTGGTACAGTAACCTGTAGTGATGTGGGAATGCTGGTGCATCTGCCAGAGATAGGTTACTGGGTAGCAGCCAGTCAGCAGCAAGGAGAACCAAGTAACACTTTTGGATTGGCTACTTTGCAAACCTCCCACCAAAAAAACAATTCCAGAGGATGTTTGCAGTTTCCCTGAAATTGTGGGTGTTTCCACAAACAATTGTTAGTTAAGTCCTAAGGAAAAATCTGCATACAACTGAGGCTATGAAATCTGAGCCATGAGTCTGCAGGGGTATATGGTACATGATACAGCAGTTCTGAACTTGACCATGAAATTTTTTCCCAAGGAGCCTCTTGCAGAAACACTGGTTTAGGAAATAAATTATTTTTGCATAGTACACTATCTGGGAAACAAGGTAGTGACTTTGTTTTATGATCTTGTCACTTCAAAAATTGCTTTACATGTGGCTTTCTTGTTTAGATCTAATAGTCAAGTGTATTGGTGAAGAAACAAAGTATGAAAGCATCAGACTTCTCTTTGATGGTTTACAGCAGCCAGTGCTCAACAAGCAGGTAACATTAATTAAAGCTGGTAAACTCTAGTGTTGGCTAGATTTGCTGAATGACACTGTACTGCGTCAAGGCAATATAATTAAAACATTCAGACACAGAAGAAGTATTTTATTTATGTTACTCTTTTTGCTGATTATTTTTGTTTTTGTCATGAATTCTTAAATTTAAAATGAACTTGCATTGTGAAAATTTGGGAGATACAGAAAACTTATGAAATACAGTAAAAACTTAAAATTTGGTAATTCTGTAATTTAACATGCACAGAGTAACCGTGGTTAATTAACATTTTTATGTGTATAGTATGTGTATTTTGTTGAGGTTTCTGTTTTGGTTTGGTTTGGTATTTTTCTTCTGTATTGAGGATTGAACTGAGGGATGTTCTCTCACTGAGCTCTATCCAGCTCTCTCTTATTTTTTATTCTGAGACTGATTTTCATTTAGTTACCCTAGAAACTCATGATCAAGCTCGTAATCCTCCTTCATCAGGCTTGCAAGTAGTTGAGGTTACAGGCATTTGGCACCATGGCCCAGTAGCTTATTGTGATCTTAATACAGTTATAATTTTATGTTCTGCTCATTTGTTTAAGGTTTTGTTACATATAAAATAACAAAATGAGTTAGGCATAATAAATGTGTACATGCAAGCATTTATGTGCCTTCTATGCATTTTAAGAACGGAACATTATTGATAAAATTGAAGCTACTTTAGTTCTTGTTTTAGCAGTCCTACTCCTTGTCTTCCCTTGTAAAGATAACCACCATCCTCAATTTTGTATTTGTCTTTTTTATTTTGTAGTGCCTTAAATTGTATTTTTTTGTTGTTGTTGCTCTAGCTGACTTATGTTTTATTGGACATTGTGATACAAGAACTGTTTCCAGAGCTCAATAAGGTAACTGAAAATCAATAACTTCGTTATTCTCTTAATGATATACTGACATTTATTTTAATTGAAGACACAAAAGTTAAGAAAAACCTATAACTGTCAGCCTTTAAAAATCAAACAACTGAGCCAAGTGTGGTGACACATGCTTGTAATCCCAGCACTCGGGAGGCTGAGGCAAGAGGATCATTGAGAGTTTGAGACCAGCCTGGGCTACAAAGTGAGCTCAAGATTGGCTTGAACTGCTCTCAAAAAGACGAAAAAAAGAAAGAAAAAAGAAAACAAAATCGAACAACTTCAACAAATGTTTCATTTTATGTATCATTTATTCAATATGTCTAATCACAGAGTGGATTTTAGGGAAGCTGAATGATCTCTGCCTTGCTATAATCCCTTTCCTAATTACAAGCAGATAGGGACCATTTACGGTCTTCTCAGAGAAAGATATGAGTTTAACTCTTAGAATGGGTCAGGTTCTTCAAAGTGTCATGTGAAATTCTGTGCTACGTAAGCTAGAGATTTGAGTATTTTTTGATGAATTTGAGTCTGTGAACCTAAGGGTACAAAATGAATTGGATTTAGAGCATTGTATATCATTGCTGTATTTAATCTTGATGATTTTGGGGATTTTGAACAGTATCATTATTTTCTATTAATTATTTTCTGGTTAATCTCTTTGACTGGATAAAAATACTGATTGAAGCTATCATATCAAAATGAACTATCACTTTTGTAGAGTAAGGAAGACAAGATTCTCAGCTAATTGCTTATTAATTATGAGCTTTCAAGTTTAGTAATAAATATGATTTTTTTAAAAAATGTGGTAGTTAGAGAAATTTTATCTTCAACTACAATACCAAGAACTTTTCAGCTCTTAGGGTTACAAGATTTTTTTTTTTTTCTTGGACACAGGGTCTCTATGTAGTTTAGGCTGCTCCTGAACTCACTACATAGCCCAGGCTGTCCTTGAACTCATTGCGATCATCCTGCCTTAGCCTCCTGAGTTCTGGGATTACAGGCATTTGCCACCACGGCCAGCCTGAGGTGTAATCATATCTGTCATGCTATGTTGCTGTATTCTCTTAACCATAGACATTATCTGCTATATATATCATACCAGCAAGTTTTTTGCTTTATATGTCTCATGTTAAAAGTTTAATACCTAGACAATTCACAAATGAACCCTATCCTATGTCATCTATATTTTAAATGAATATATTTTTATTCTAGGTACAAAGGGAAGTTACCTCCGTGACATCGTGGATGTAATTTGATATAAAATAACTATTTGAAATTTTTATCATACTAGTGTAATAGAGGTATACTTTTTTCTTTTACTATTGTATATTCTGGTTTGTTTGTTTGTTTGTTTTTTGATACGGATCTTGCTATGTAGTGTAGGCTGTCTTTGAGTTCATTATGTAGCCCAGGCTGGCCTTGAACTCACAATGATCCTCCTGCCTCAGCCTCTCCAGTACTGGGATTATAGGCATGTGGCACCACACTCAGCTGTGTGTCCTTGTATATGTCATGTATTTCATTGTCCAGAGTTTTGATTATTTTTTGTTTTAATAAAGACTAACACATTCTTAATAATGATTAAAGTGATTAGGTTTTGTAGCTTTTCATTTTATACCTGTTTTCCAGGTTTCACAAAAACGTGTGTCACTTATTACCATTTTTTAGAGAAAAATCCATACTTCTCTTAGGGCAAACAGATAAGGTTGATAATCTTTGTATTGTATCACTTTGAAAATAATTGATCAGTTTGGAAAAAGAGTAAGATCTGACATGCTTTCCAGTTTTGTGTTAATATATTATATTTGTTTATCTTTTTTTCATGTTGTACATAGTTAATTATAAATAAATTTCTTGTATGAGATTTCTGTAATATAGAGGATTTCTCCTTATTCTTGCTGGGTGACTGGCAGATGTTAGTCCTGTTCTGTGTGAGAACTGAATACTTACAGATATTTGTTACTGTGTAGTTACAACTAAAGTGAACTGATTTGTATGTTACTATATTCCAAAACTTACATTTTTTTTGTTTTTTGAGATAGGTCTTAACTATGTAGTTCAGACTGGCCTCAAACTCACTATGTACCCCAGGCTGGCCTTGAACTTGCTGCACTCCTCCTCCCTCAGCATTTTGAGTATTGGGATTATACATATGCATCACTGTGCCTGGCTTTTAAAAGATTATTTTTTAAAGATTCTGTGTTTGGTTTGGTGGTACACTTATAATTCCAGTTACTCAGGAGGCTGAGGCAAGAGGATTCCAAGTTTGAGGGCAGCCTGGCCAATTTAGTGAGACTTTGTTTCAAAATAAAAAATAGAAAAGGCTGGAAATATAGCTTAGTAGTATAGCTCTTGCCTGTTATGTGTGAGGTCCTGAATTCAAGCCTAGTATTTCCAAGAAATTAAAGATTCAGTGTTTCTAATTTTACTTGGAATTTTTTGCTGTTATACTTTCTTCCTTGAGACAAATTTGTCAAGATTATGTTGCACTTGGTAATTGGTTATAGTGTTAATTCAGAATGTATTTATTAGGCTACATAAAGTAGATACTAAACTGTGTTATAGGGAACTCCGTGTATTACTTGGAAAATGAACACATTCAATGATAACTATTTTTTTCCCAAAATTTCAAAAAATGCCGCTGAAGTGTCACAGTTTTTTTTTTTTAAAAGTCTGCTAGTAGTTCTGTAATTTTTTTAATTACTTGAGAGCTTTAGAATATGCATAGTTTGCTATGAACCCGTGGTTTAATAGTAAGCCTTAAACATTCACTAATTTCTCAGGGATGGAGGAAAATTAATCAGGCTAATTATTCACATTTAAATCCATAGCAATTTGAATATTATTGAAAATGTAATGCATAAACTGGAAAAATAAAGTGTTTTACAGCTTTTTAATGCTATCCTCACCTAATTTTCTTTTTTGAAAAAAATTTTCCTATTCTTAAATTATGGTATTCTGTTTACTTTGGTAAGAAAGAAGTGCATGCTAGAGCCCCAAATGGCAGAACCGTGAGTGCTAGCAGCTCAGCTTCTCCAGAACAAAGTGTGTATAGTCTGGCAAACAATCGCTTAGAGAGGAACTAAAGTGAGTGGAGGTTACCTGGGAGCTGACAGAGGAGCAGAAAATAGGTTCAAGTGATACAGAAGAAATAGATCAGAATGCAGAGGAAAGACTGTGCAGCGCACCAATAGCTGTCTAGTTGCCAGCTGGGAGACAAAGTGAAACTAACAACTTTTTTGTTCAGGGAGAACCAAAGAACTGCATGGGGATCAAAAAGAATCACCTGCAGTTGGAATCAGCAAGGAAACACAGAAAAACTGCTTCCAGAGCAGCCTTCCACAGTCAACAGTTGTTGAGTGACCTACGTACAAACACCTGCAGCTGCAACAGCACAGCAAGAGCTAGCAGAAACACCATTGTAGGGGAAGGTAGAGTGTTTGAACCTGGGTTCCAGAGCAGCCCCTTACCTGCTTTGCATTGTCACATTCCCAGTGTGGATGAGGGAAAGATACTCATGGGAGACTGCTTGCTGGCAGTTGGAGAGCAGATAGGGAGGAGAGGCAGGGCTGGTGAACGCAGACTTGGCTCCCATGGTCAGAGGTCAGGTTCAGCCTGAGTTCCACAGGATTGGAAGTTCACGTTGGTGCCATGTTTTTACTGTAAGCAGATCTTTGCACCCAGCACCATTCTGAGGATAGACTGCCACCCTAGACTTACAGCATGAGCAGACATGTCCTGACTTGAGCTCTGCACCTTAACCCTAGTCTGAGGAAAACAGCCATGCATCCAAAAGAATAAAAAACTTTCTCACATTATTCCTTATTTGACTGTATTACTTTTTTCTTTTTAATTTTATTTTCTGACTTTTTTATTTATTTTTGTTTTTTTGCTGTTTTCCTCTTTCTGTATGTTTTCCCCCACACTTTTGTTCCCATTATTTTACCCTTTTTTCTTTTATGAGCACATTTGGGTATGTGTTCTTTTGCTCTTATTATTCTTTATACTTCCAACATAGTTTATAGAGGGTTAAAGAATTCTCCCTTGTTCCTTTGTATTCCTACTTTTAACCATATCCCTTCACCTGACTTCTTTCTCCTGGGTCTTACTCATTTTCATTTTTTTCTTTTCTTTCCTTTCTTCCTTTTCATTTGTCTCCCTTTAAGTTTTTCTCTAATATTAATACGTTAGAATCTTTTTGCATCCCCATTTCTTACTACCAGTTTTGTACACATTTTTTCCTGTTGTCCCCTTCTAAATATATAAGGTGGCCTTAGCATCATTAGGCTCCTCTCCCCCACCACCTCCACCTTCTGTTTCCTCCTTTCGTACCACAGAGCAGAGGGCTTTAGAAAAAAAAACAAACTTTTTTTTTTCTCTTTTCCCGTCTGGCATTACCCAGCCCCCAACCCCATGAATTTTGGATTACTAATGATATAAAGTTACTCTTCCTTGCTGGTTTTCACCATTACGGGAGACAGCACACTTAGTGTTCATTAACTGCAGATCAGGATGTGGGTTAAAATGCTTACAGTATAACCATAGATTTCTTCTCTAGGTTAAAGGGAGACCCAGAACAGGGTCTCATGGTGTTGTATTTCCCAAATAGTCACGATATCACTGTAGTAATGGGTTAACTTGTTACTGTTGTAAGTGATTTGATTTTATAGAAATAATCCTGACTCAGTGGACAACTTTGTGCCAGTGAACCTGTCTGCCAAATTCACCATCACACCCAGGGAAAGGGACAGCAGAAGTCCTAACCCAAGAATTCTGACTTTGTGAGACTCTGCAAGAATGCCTACAATCTGTCAGAAGTCCTGAGTCTGAGTTAGCTTCAGTATTGCAGTGGAGGGATCAATGGAGTTACTGGGGTGTGAGCCCTCCAACGTTGACAAAGAAGCTACTTGAGAATCACATACACAGTGTCTCACTGGATAGCAAGAAGACCAATCTTAAGGCTGATTGGAGTTAGAGAAAATATAGACAATAGCACAGATGGTTTCACTAACATGCTTACAGAAGTCATGCAAGAAAATTTCCCAAATACAAGAAAAAAGTTTAAAATACAATTGATGCTTATAGAGTATCAAACAATCATGATGAAAAAAGAAGCTCACCAAGACACATTAAATTACCAGCTATCCAGCAAAAAAAAAAAAAAAAGAAAGAAAAAAACAAAACAAAAAAAAACCCCACACACAAACAAAATCAGACTTTTGAAAACAACCAGGTGTGGGGGGAAATCACATAAAGGTAAACCAATTTGAGTCACAGCTGACTTTCAACACCAACCTCAAAGGCCAGAAGAGCTTGGAATTAAATATTTCAAGCCTTAAGAGCAAATGATTTCCAACCCAGATTTAATTTGCCAGCAAACTCTCCTTCAAAATCGGTGGAGAAATAAGGTATTTTCATGAGAAACACCAGAAGATGTATGAGTGCTAAACCAGCTCTAGAGAAAATACTTGAGAATATTCTTGATAGAAACTACAAATTTGACACAGGTGGAAAACTACTGAGGTCAGTGGAAAAACAGCAACAAAAAATATGAAAAAAACCAGGATTAACCAACAGATAAAGAAGGTAATGATAGTAAATAACCAGCACATCTCAGTAATACCTCTTTATGTAAGATACAGCCTAGCAGACAGGATCAAAAAACAAAATCCAGTAATCTGTTGTGCTCAAGAAACTCATAAAAAAGATTCATCAGCTAAAAACTGCAGGATGAAAAACAACATTTCTTGTATCAGGGTCCCAAAAACAAGCAGAGGTAGTAGTTCTAGTGTTAGACATAGTAAACTCCAAGACAAGGTCACTACATACTAAATAAGGAAACAGTGCAAGAAGAGGTGACATTGATAAACATAGGCATCAAATACTGGAGCACCTATATTCATAAAACAAAAACTACTAAAATTAAAACATCAAATAAATACTTATACAATCTTAGTAGGGGATTTTAGCATCCCACTTTGGCAAAGAGACCAATGAAACAAACCAATGAAGAATTTCAGAGCTGAACCACACTCTTAAACATGGACTTAATGATGTATACAGAGTGTTCCATCCCTCTACAAGAGTATACATTCTTTCTGGGCATGGTAGCACACACCGAGCACCTGAGAGACAGAGGCAGGAGGATTGCTGAGAGTTTGAAGCTAGCCTAGGCCACATAGTGAGTTCAAAGCCAGTCTGAGCTACACAAGACACTCTCCTCCCCCCCCCACAAAAAATATATATACATTTTTTTCAGCATCACATGGTAGTTTTTCTAAAATAGAACACATTCTAGTCAACAAAAGGATGTAAAATGTAAAAGGATTAGCCCATGCATACTGTCAGACCACTGTGTAATAAAAGTAGAAAGAAATGACAAGAAATTTTGAAAAAGGTGAAAACTACCAGATAAGTAACAGTATACTCCTATACAACCAATGGGTCACAGAACAATTAAATTTCTGGACATTAATAATAATGACAGTACATGTCATTGAAACCTGTGGGACACTATAAAAACAGTTCTAAGGAAAATTCATCAGAGTCAGTGCTCACATTAGGAAAACAAAAAGCTCAAATAGACAACCTTACAAGAAATCTTAAGGTGCTTGATGCAAGAACAAACCTGTCCCAAACCAAAATTATGGAGGAAAGTTTGAGAGTATAAATCAGTGAAATTGACTGAAAAAAGATCAAGAAAGTAAACATATCTAAGAGCTAGTTCTTGAAAGAATAACTAAAATAGATAAGCCTCTAGCTGGATTTATCAAGGGAAAGTGAGATAAGACATCAATACAATTAGAAATGAAAAAGATAAAATCACAATAGACAGTGGAAATCCAGAAGATAGTAACTGCTTTGAAAATTGTATTTCAACAAATTAGCATATGTTGAAATAGATTCCTAGACATCATATAAACTACCAAGACTAAAGAAACAAATATGCAATAATAAATGAAATTGGCACAGTAAAAGATTCCACCAACTACAACAATAGCAAAAAGGAACAAGGTCTGATGGATTCACTGCTGAATTCTTCAAAATCTTTAAGGATGTTTTATTTTTAAACTCTTCAAAGAAATTGGAAGAGATAGATAGTCCCAAACTCATTTATGGAAGCCAGTATCACTTTGATCCCAAAACTGGATAAAGACTCAACTAAAAAAGAAAACTAGGGTCAGGGATGTAGCTCAGTGGCACAGCAAATTTGAGGTTGTGAGTTTGATCCTCATTACAAAAAAAAAAAGGCCAGTGTCCTTAATGAACATGAACATGGATGCAAATATCTTCCAACAACATACTAGCAAATAGAATGTAGCACTTTATCAAAAATATAATCAGGTAGATTTCATCCCAGAGATACAAGGATGATTCAACATATGTAAGTCAGTAAATGTAGTGTACCACATAAATGGAAGCAAGGTTAAAATTCATATCATATCAATAGGTTCAGGAAAGCCTTTCAGCAAACCAATACTCCATGATTAAATCCCTGAGGAAAACAGGAATAGAAAGATGATAACTGAATATGATAAAAGCTATCTATGACAAACCAATAGCCAGCATCATACTAAGTGGGGAAAGACTAAAAGCATTTTCCCTAAAATCAGGAACAGGGTAAGGTTGTCCACTGTCATCTTTTCTTTTCAACACACTACTTGCAACATTAGCCAGAGCCATTAGGCAAGAGAAATAAAAAAGATTCATACAGGAAAGGAAGAATTCAAATTATCATTATTCACAGATGACATACTCTACATAGAAGATCCAGTGATTGCCACCAAAAAACTCTTAGAATTAATAATGAATTTGAGCAATGTAGCAGGACTCAAGATCAGCACACAAAAGTCATAGTATTTGTACACTAACAATGAACTGAGTGGGAAGGAAATTATGAAAATAATGCCACTCACAGTAGCTTCAAGGAAAATGAAATACCTAGGAATTAACCTACCATGGAAGTAAAGGACCTCTACAAAGAAAACAGCACTCTGAAAAGCAGATTGAAGAGGACATCAGAAAACGGAAAGATGTCCCCAACTCCTGAATAGGCAGAATCAGTGTTGTCAAAACATCCATAACCCCAAAGCTGTTATATAGATTCAATGCAGTCTCAATCAAAATACCAACAGCATAATTTACAGATGTAGCAAAAGCAATATTAAAATTCATATAGAACCAGAAGAGACCCAGAAGAGGAAAAGCAAAGCAGGAGGCATAACAATACCTGACTTCAAGCTATATTACAAAGCATTAGTGCTAAAACTGACATGGTTGCTGGGTGTAGTAGCACATCACATGCCTGTAATTCCAGCACTTGGGAAGCTGAGACAGAAGAATTGCCATGAGTTCAATGCCAGCCTGAACTGCATAGTGAGACCCTGTCTAAGAACAAACAAACGAAGAAACAAAAAAACATGGTTCTGGGAGAAAAGTATGTGGATCAACAGAACAGAGTTGAAAATACAGAAAGTTCCCCAGACACATTCAGCTATTTGATCTTTAAACAAAGGGCCCAAAAACATGTTGGAGGGAAGATAGCCTATTCAGCAAGTGCATCTGGGAAAACTGGTTGTCTGTGTGCAGAAGATTTAAACTGGTCCCTTGTCTAAAACCACATGTTATGGACTAAAAACGGGTGGTCAACTTAATACCAGCTGAATTACATCAGCATGATGCTGAATATAGATGGCCCACCTGAAGAAAGTTGCCAGCATAAACAGAGACGTGGAGAAGAAGAGCAAGGTGTTGTGGGTTCTTTCAAGAGTTGCTGTTTCGAGCTGATGGTTCTCCTGGAGGTGCTTGTCATGCTGGCTTCCTCAATATGGATTCAGCCATTATCAGAGGAGCTCGGAACCTCATCAATGAGAGTGGCTGTGGTTCACCTTGGGGGAGCTCTGCTTATATTGTGTATTGCTTCCTGGCTCCGGAGGGGAAGATGTGTGCTGGAGAAGCTTGTCATGCTGGGCTTCCTGACCTGTACTCAACTGTTCTCACTGTCGGAGGACCTCGGAACCTCGTCGTGGCTAAGGATGGCTGTGGTACTTTTCAGGGCTGCCCCGCTCCTTATTTTGAGTGTGACTTCTCGGCTCCAGTGTAGAACCCTCAACCTACCGCACAGCTCCTTCACCCTGCTGGCATAGACTTCCTTGTTTCCACCGCTGACCTTTAGCCTTCCCACCACAGAACCGTAAAATAGACTGGCATGAGTCCTTATTGTGGGCTCTTAGATTTCCAGTTGGATTTGTGGGAGGCATTGTCATGCATTTTGGGTCTCTAGCTGGACTCGTGTAGGACATTGCTGTAGGGTCCAGGCCCTTGGCTGAATATCCTGGGTCTTAGTGTTGTGGATAGATTTTCCTGCACTTTCTTGTGTTTAATGCTGGGTGACTGTCATAAAACAGTATTACAAATTCTGTGTCCTTTATGCAGTTGTTCTCCCTGTAACCCCTGATTACAACACCATATACTAAATTAAAATCAATTTGGTATATGAATCAAATAGCTAAACATTAAAACAGAATGATTAAACCTACTGGATGATTAAAATAGGTAAAACACTTGAACACTGTTACGGCTTGTGTCTAGGTGTCCCCTCAAAGCCTAAGGCAGTCATCAGTGGGGCTTTTTCAGAGATGGTTGGATCTAGAGTGTGTGATACTGGGATCAATTCATGTGCAGTGCTAACCTCAAGGACATTAGGATTAAGGGTGTGAGTACCACCCATCATAAGTATCCTGGATAAGATGAAAGGGGCAGAAAGATGCTGTTGAGGTCCCTCCCTCACTTGTTTTGCTACCTTCTGCCATAAACTGTTTATCCTCTGCAAGGACTGTATGCTCTGCCACCCTGCCTTGGAGTCACCTCTTTATGGACTGAAACTGCTACAAGCTATGAGCCAAATAAACTTTTCACCTATGTTTGGGTGTTGGGTATTTTGTCTTAACAAGAAGAAAAGTAACTAAGACAAACACATAGGTATATGAAAAGATTTTCTAAATAGAACTTCAATTGCACAAGATATCAGAATCAACAAATGGGATTATATCAGACTAAAAAGCTTCTGTACAGCAAAAGAACCAGTCAGTAGAGAGAAAAATTTTTGCCAGCTACTCCTCAGACAACTAATATTGTAACAGAAAATGCCCTCCCCCAGCCAGTATACTTGAGTTTGTTAGTTGCCCAGGTGACAGTTCCTGTTCAGGTTCTGGTTGCTTTTGTGTCTTAGAAACAGTTGGTCACTGTGGCGTATAGCTGGTCACTATAATGCACATTATATGAACCAATCCCCAATTGACAAGCTATTTTGCCTTTGTGCTTCCTGTTTGCTTATCCCATATAAGCCCTAGACCACCAGAGATCAGAGCCTGATATTCTGAGAGTGATCCTGATCAGTGACTATTGACAAATCTACCTCCAAATCCTGGGTGTCTTTTTGGTGTTTCTGTTTGCCATTGCATCTGATGTGTCACCTGGGAAGACTAACCATGTTGACCTCTTTGGTTACTAGGCATGGCCCTCACGGACAGAGCAAGGACCTCTCTAGGTCCCAATAGGAAGGAACATCTTCAAGAGTTCTCAAGTTCCCTTGGAGGTGTGGAGGATTTCTGGCTTCCCACTTGAGTGGCTCACATTGGACCCCAAAGGGAGGAAGACACAATCTGTCTATCTGCCTGCCTGTCTCCAGTAAGATCCCAAGGGACATCCTAGTTAGACTGTCACTCCTGCTTTGATCAGCTGTTGTTAGATAAGGCTATCCCCATGGGAAGGAAGCCTGGAATGTTTAACCTCTGAGTGCCTCCTAAATGATTGTGTAAGTAGAATGGACAGCATAAGCAATAGGCTGCTCTGTCTGTGCATCAAGACTGGGAAGCATTAGTCACGGTGGCTACTTAGGCCTTGACCTGTGATTCTGTGGTGACTGACATAGGCATAATGAAAGCCTCACACCCTCCTTAGCTAAGTCACACCTAAGTTCCCACAAGGGACATGGCCAGGCAGACATTTGAATGGTCTCTCTCTGAGGGGCACCCATCCTTTGTTGTACCATTGTTCAACAGTACACAACCTATACCATAGGGGAATAGAAAGGGTGCAAGCCAGAGTAAATCCATGGTCATTGATTGTGTGCTAAAATCCTTCAAAAGAGGATTTCCTCTTGACTACAGCATGAAAATGAAACTAACCTGCACCCTGCATCTCAAAGAAAAAAAAAGGGGGGGGGAAGAGGCCCATTCTTCCTGAAAATTCAGCCTTGGCACCCTCATTGGCCACCACAGTTACTGCCAACACCTATAACTTCACTCTCCACTCCCAAGTCATCTACTTCCAGCCAATTGAAGTGGTTCCAACTAGCCATTGCCTGCATTCAGCTACACAGCCAACTATCCCCCCTGCCAGCACACCTATCCTGGTCAGATGGCATCATCTAATGCCCACCTGAGATGACTGTCACAATCTCTTCTGAGTTCCACATTTTGACTGAGGAAAAATTGGACTGTCAGCCCTGACAAATGAGTTGTGCCCTCTTGGGCCTGAATACATAGGGCAGATCAAGCTCTGTCAAATCGGGCCCCTGAGAGCCCATGATTATTAAAAAAGTTGGGGGCAAACCTGTGACTTTCCTGGTAGACAATGAGATAGAACTCTCTGGCTGCAAAAGGTCCCTCTGTCAAAAAGCAACACCAGGGCAACTGGTACTCTTCCTTCTAACCCCTTGTGACAGTCACAAACTTGCAGCCTGGCAGGACATCTCCTTCACACCAAGCCAGTCAGCCTACATTTCATTTAACCCTGCACTTTCAGTTTTGACTGTTCCCCAAGGGGAAGGTGATGCCTGCATAAGCCTGAGATAGATAATGGCAATCCTGAAGTTCTGAAAACTCTCCTTCGAAAGGTATAAACTAAAAACTCATCTCCAGGCCTGACCGTTAACCATGCTGCCTCACCATGACCGCTGTTGCTGTCATTTACAGGAAACACAAACAGGCATCCAGCCATACATCAGCCGAAAAGACTATTAATCACCTTGGGCAAGATCTCTGTTCCATCAGCAATACAGCCATCACCTTACATTCTGCAGTTCCCAACCTATGCACCCTTTTTGGACTGTTACTCAATTGCCACAAGGGTTTGGGAACACTTTCACTATTTTCAGGGAGGCTCTGACAACAGATTTGGCTGCTCTGACATAGCCTGTTTCTCTGTCTTCCAGGTCCACAATTTTGTCACTGTCCCCTGAGCCCTGAGATTGGACCCTTGACCACCTGTGATGGTGCATCCTGGGGCAAACCCCGTCTGCATCAAACAGTATCCCATGCCAGAAGGGACTTAACTAGAAATTCAACAACACAAAATGCTTATAGGTTGTCAAACTGCTGAAATATACCTCTCCTGTCTGTAAAGCCAGTTCAAGATCTCTTAAGCTGCCAGCGCAGCCATGATTGCCCTCCATATACATTGTCTCAGTCTTCTGCCACCCACAGCTTGCTGGTACATCTGCCTGGACCTAAAAAATGTCGTCTTCTGCTTGTGGTCGGTTCATGTCAGCCAGCACCTCTTTGCACAGTTCTGACTGATGACACCCAAGCTGCCTGCTGGAAAGACACAAAAAGCTCTGCTACAATATCTGGCATAAACTGTTTACAAAAAAGGAACTCTTAAGTTTCTTGCAACTGTTGCCTTCTATAAAGTTTGGATCCTTGAGTTCACAAAAACAATGATTCTTACTCAGACTTTCAGCCCCTGGGAGCACCCAGTGGCCTACCTGTGCAAATTCTTGGATCCAGTCACTAAGGCCACTTCCCCCTTTTGCCTCCATGCTCTAAAAGCCACTGTCTTTCTGATCATGAAAGCTGACAAGCTCATCTTAGGCCAAGACCTAACTGTCAAGGTGCCACATGCTATACTGGTATGAATTGTTCTAAAAAATGGAACCCCTGACAGATGCCGAATGCATCCTGTTTATGGATGGAAGTAGCTCTGTTAGGAATGAAGTCTTGACAGCCTGGATGTGCTGTGGTCACCTTAGACAAAACTATTTTGGTCAAAACTTTCCTGCAGGGATTATCTGTACAAACTGCTTTCTGCTGCTGTTTGGAAACCTGTCACTAATAGTGCAAAATAATTCCAGAGGCCTAAGCTCCTTCTGAGAATCCAACTGACTGAAACATAAACCCTAGCCAGAAAGACTTCACCTAGTATTCCCAGGAAATCAGAGCCAGACCTGCCCCCACTATTCGTTCTGCACGGTCAAGTCACAGCACTGGCACCCACACCCCTGCAGTCAGCTCAGGCTACAGCGTCTGTGTCCATGCCTCTGACCTCCTATGCCCTACCTGTACTGCTTTGCTTCCCTGACCACTAATTCCTGTGTTTTTTGCCTTAAACTCTATGTATAGTTGCCGCAAGAGAACAGAACAATCAAACGCTTGACCAAGATTTGATGAGCACCGAAGGCACACTGGACACTTGCAGATTAACTCCATCACCAGCTTGGCAGCATAATGTTACAGAACTGACAGGCCTAAATTATGTCTTTTCCTAAAAACAAGTTAGGGAAAACCTTAATAAGACACTCTTAGAGAGCTTGGCTAGGGCCCATCCTAGGATCACTGATCACCCTAATGTTACTGCTTCTAGTTGGGCCTTACCTTAGAAGATCACTTATAATGTGCCCAGCAAAGATTTGCCTGGAAAACTAAAAGAGAGGGAAAATGTAACAGAAAATGCTCCCCGCCCCCTAGCCAGTATATTTCAGTTTCTTAGTTGCCCAGATAATAGTTCCTGTTCCAGTTCTGGTTGTGTCTGTCTTTTAGAAACCGCTGGTCATTGTGAAGTGTAGTTGGTCACTATGATGCACATTGTATAAAACCAGTCCCCAATTGACAAGCCATTCTGCCTCTGTATTTCCTGCTTGCTTAACCCATATAAGCTCTAGACCACCAGAGATCAGAACCTAATATTCTGGGAAGGATCCTGACCAGTGCCCGTTGATGTAAATATATCTGCCTTCAAATTCTGGGTGTCATTTCAATGTTTCCACTTGCCATTGCAATATCTACAGTGTACAAAGAACTCAAAAGAAAAAAAAAAAGAAAGGAAAAAAAACATCTAAAATTAAAGATCTACTCAAGAAATGGGCAAGAGAAATGGATGGACAATTCACAGAGGAAAAAATACAAATGGTCAACAAATATGTGAAAAAATGCTCAACATGTGTGTCCATTAGAGAAATGCAAATTAAAACAATGCTAAGATTTCGTTTTACTCTGGAAAGAATAGCAATCATTAAATAAACAATAACAAGTACTGGCAAGACAATAGTAGAAAAGTAACACTTCTTCATTGTTGGAAATGTAAATCAGTACAATCATTAAGGAAATCAGTATAGACATTTCTCAAAGAATTGAAATTAGAAATTCCCTATGATTCAGTGAGTCCCCCTGCTAGGTATACCCAAAAGGCTTAAGACATCATACTACAACAATACACGCAAAACTTTTTTTTTTTTTTGTCTTTTTGAAACAGGGCTTTGCTATGCAGTTTAGGCTGGGCTGGAACTCACTGTGTAGTCTAGGCTGGTCTCAGGTTTGCAGCGATCCTACTGCCTCAGCCTCCTGAGTGCTGGAATTACAGGTGAGCAACACCATACCTCACCAACAAGTATTTTAGCAGCACAATTTGTAATAGCTAAATCCTTGAAACAACCATTATATCCATCAACAGATGACTGAGTAAAGAAAATGTGGTATCTACATGTAATGGAATATTACACTGCTATAAAGAATGACACGTTTATAGGAAAATGGATGCACCTCAAAAGTACAGTGTTGAGTGAAATAAAGCAGACACAATTTTAAATACCATATGGTATCTCTCACTTGAGTGAGGCAAAGTACGAAGACTAATAAATGACATTTCTTGCAATAGAAAGTAATTCAAGGGAAGAAGCATGAGGGGTGAGAGAGAGGGGAAGGAGAAATCAGTAGAATAAAGATATGCCATGCACAGGAAGCTAATAACCTCAATATAAACTTTACATGTCATTACATGAGGTGTGAACAGCGTAAGTTCTATTGTTCATCATGCTCTCTTGGTGTACCTTCTTGTGTGGCTACATGACATCTCTGAACACACGCAGAGATTGAAATCGACTCTACTGCTTTTAGAAGGGCACCAAACCTGTTGGATTAAATTACCACCCTGATGACCCGTTTTAACCTAAATTACCTCCAGAGAGGCTTTGCAGTCAACTCTAGTCACATTGGGATTTATGTTTTCATCACATGAATTTGGGGAGAATGCAGTTCATTCCATACACTGTGTATGCTCTGTTTAAAGAAATGTGATCCATAAAAGTCTGTTCATACAAAATTATAAATCATTCTCCGTATAAAAGGCAAAAGAAACTATAGAGTAATCCCTATTTAACACGTTGTTTTTGTTTTGTTTTGTTTTGTTTTCTTTGGTATTGGGAATTGAACTCGGGACCTCATGTTTGCCAGCCAGGTTCTGTGCCACTGAAATATATCCCTGGCCCTGACAGATATTTTTTATACTGCATCAAATCTCATTTTATTTATTTATTTTTTAAGAGAAAAGACATATAAGAAAGACAAAAAGCAAAAGAGACAAACAACTAGACTAAATGCACAACAGTAACATTATACGTTTACAAAACAGAATGATGGAAACTTGACAATGGTTGCAATATTGTGTATCGTTATCTTCATAATGGTTGTTTACATTAACAGATACAGACATGTAAAATTGATCTAATCATATGAGTATTAACTGTTCTTTCTCAATAACTAATACATTCAGCAGTATGTTCATTTTAGTCATCTTACATATACATATATACAGATTTATATCTTTTCCCTTCCCTCTTTCCCCCTTTTCCCTTCCCAATTACTTTTGCTCTTCAAGCTGTTTTTTACCCTTACATAGTATTTATTGTAGATTTTGGGTCATATATACTTTTTCAGTTTCTTACACTAGACAGACAATGCGGTATTTACATATGTGGGTTTGATTTATCTCACTTATGAGTATGGTCTCAAGTCGTGTCCATTTACTTATAAAAGTCTCAATGCAATCTTTCTTAATAGCTGAGTAGTACTCTATTGTATAAAAATACCACATCTTTTTTATCCATTCTTTGATTGATGGGCACTTGGGTTGTTTCCAAGATCTGGCTATTACAAATTGGGTTGCTATAAACATGGGTGCACAAATATCACTGTGATACAATGTTTTCAGTTCTGGAAAAATGCCCAGAAGTGGGATAGCTGGGTTGAATGGGATCTCTAATCCTAGCTTCTTGAGGAATCTCCACACTGACTTCCACAGTGGTTGCACCAGTCTACACTCCCACCAACAATGGAGAAGAGTTCCTTTTACCCCACAGCCCCTCCAGCATTTTTTGTTGCTTGATTTTTTAATCTTGGTTATTCTTTCTGGAGTGAGATGGAATCTCAGTGTTGTTTTAATTTGCATTTCCCGAATGACCATTGATGTTGAACATTTTTTCATGTATTTATTTGCCATTTGTATTTCTTTCTCTGAGAAGTGTGTATTCATCTCAGATGCCCATTTTTGGATTGGGTCCTTAAATTTTAGGGGCCTGAATTCTTTTAATTCTTAATATGTTTTAGATAGAAGTCCTTTGTCTGATGGACAATTGGCTAAAATGTTTTCCCAGTTCGTAGGTTTTCTTTTTACTCTGTTGGAGATTTCCTTTGACATGCAAAAACTTTTTAGTAAGATGAAATCCCAGTTGTTGATTCTGGAAAGTGTTTCCCATGCAGTTTGATTTTTGTTCATGAACTCTCTGCCTACTCCTATGTCATCAAGATTTTTACCTACACTGTCTTCTAGTAAAGTTTAGTGTCTCTGTTTTAATATTCAGATCTTTGATCCATTTTGACTTTATTTAAGTGCATGGTGATAGGCATGGATCTAGTTTTAGTTTACAGCATATAGAAAGCCAGTTTTTCCAGCACCATTTGTTAAGGAGGCTATCTTTCTTCCAATGTACATGTTTGGCCCCTTTGTCAAAGATGAGGTGGCTAAGTGTGTTTGTAGTTGTGTCTGTATCTTCTAATCTATTCCATTGATCTTCAGGTCTGTTTTGATTCCAGTACCATGTTGATTTTATCACAGTAGTTTTGTAGTATAGTTTCAAGTCAGGGATTGTGATGCCTCCGACCTTGCCTTTGTTGCCCAGAATTGCCTTTGCTATTCTACGTCTTTTCTGGTTCCAGATGAATTTCAGGAATGCTTTCTATAGTTCTGTGAGGTAGGCAAGTGGTATTTTGATTGGGATTGCATTGAATCTGTGTAATAGTTTTGGGAGAATGGCCATTTTGACGATGTTTGTTCTTCCTATCCGTGAACAGGGAATATCTTTCCATTTCCTGAAATCTGCTTTGATTTCCTTCTTCAGAGTAATGTAATTTTCACTGTATAGGTCTTTTACTTCCTTTGTTAGATTGATTCCTAAGTATTTCATTTTTTTTGGATGTTATAGTGAAGGGTGTGGTTTCCCTTGTTTTTATCTAAGTAGCTTTGTTGTTTGTGTACAGGAATGCTATTGATTTTTGAGTGTTCACCTTGTATCTGGCAACATTACTGAATTTGGTTATTACTTCTAGAAGTCTTCTAATGGATTTTTGGGGGTCTTCTATGTAGAGTATCATATCGTCTGCAAATAATGATAATTTCACTTCTTCGTTTCCTAGCTTTATTCCCTTTATTTCTTTCTCTTATCTAATTGCTCTGCCTAGTATTTCCAGAACTATATTGAATAAGAGTGGCGATAATGATCATTCTTGTCTTGTTCCTGGTTTTAGGTTGAAAGTTTTCAGTTTTTGTCCATTTAGTAAGATGTTGGCTGTTGGTTTATGATATATGGCTTTTATCATGTTGAAGTAGGGCCCTAATTACATTTTCAATTTCATTAGCTGAAATTGGGTTATTCAGCAGCTTTACGTCTTCTTGATTCAGCTTTGGTAATTCATAGGTTTCTAGGAATCTGTCCATTTCTTCTGTGTTATCGAATCTATGTGAGTAAAGGTTTTCATAGTAGGTATTGATGGTCTTCTGTATTTCCACAGGGCCTGTAGTGATTTTACCCTTTTCATTTCTTATTGCATGAATCTGAGTTTTTTGTTTCCTCTTTTTGATAAGGTTGGCTAGGGGTTTATCAATTTTATTTGCTCTTTCAAAGAACCAACTCTTTGATTCATTAATTCTTTGTATTGTTTTCTTAGTTTCAATTGCATTAATTTCTGCTCTAATCTTAATAATTTCCTCCCTTCTTTGGGCTTTGGACTTGACTTGCTCTTCTTTTTCTAGAAGTTTGAGTTGCAGCATTAGGTTGTTTATGTGTGTTCTTTCCATTTTTCTGATGTGGGAGTTTAGTGCTATAAATCTCCCTCTGAGCACTGCTTTCATTGTGTCTCACAGGTTCCGGTAATTTGTATTTGCATTTTCATTCAATTGTAGATATTGTTTAATTTCTTCTTTAACTTCTGTGACCCATTGGTTATTTAGGAGAGTATTATTTAATTTCCATGTGTTTATGCGGTTATTGTAGGTTTTTTTGTCATTCATTTCCAATTTTAATGTGCTATGGTCAGATAATATGCATGGAATTATTTCAGTTCCTTTG
>RJWM01009041.1:0-69885 GCA_004363535.1 Dasyprocta punctata
CCGGGTTTGACATCAGGCATCTGAGCTAAAATTAGAAATATTTATGGCTTGGCACAAAACCTTAAATTACTGTAAAAACAAGACATTTTTTTTTAAGTGCCAACCTTTCACGACTTGGCATAATTGGACTCTCTTGTTGTTTGAAACACTTTTCCTTAATAGCATGAAGCATTCAAGAAAAAATGCTAGAGTCCCACCCCTGGGTTGGTCTGTCCTTTGGCAGCATGCCCTCCTGCTTTGAAATGTAGTTTATGGAAATTACCACACAAATTCCAGACGGATTTTGGAAAGTGATTAATGTGTTTCAAGCTGCGTGCACACACAGAACACAGCCAGGGTCGCCACTTCAGGAGGGCACCGACGCACCCTGAACCGGGGCAGGGCCGGGTTTGTGGAGGTGTCTACCCCAGCTCCCAGCAGCGGCAAAGAGCGAGCAGCCCCGGGCCTGGCTGAGCAGACGCCCGGCTCCGGCCCTAACTCGGCGCACCGCTCAGCGAGCATCTTCAACCAGATGACTGGCTCTAGATGCAGGGAAAGGAATCTTTTAAAAATAGCCTACTGCTATGTATAATCAAGCGAGTTGCAAAACTCCTCCAGAGTGACATTAACCAATTCTCGTGGTCCAAGAGCAGTCTATTTTAAGTCCTAGGATCCATCATCCTCTGTATAGTTAGAAATTTGAGAGTATAGATTTTGTAACACAAGAGAGTAATTCATCACTAATGATCCAGAACTGGAAACTGGAGTTTTACATTATAGGACCGAGTATAAATGTTAGCTGTTTGTCAGATGAGGCATTTGAGCCAGCTCTGGTTCACATTGGACAATAGCCACCAAAAGAAGAAATAAAGGGTGAGGCGCCTCCTTCTGGACCTCTGACCCTGAATTCAATACATCCTTAGATTTGAAAAAAATATGTTCTTGCTATTTAAAGGGGCCAAAAATGACTCAAGTTAGAGCCAGGTATTTGGGTCAAGGAAGGGATTTTTCAAATCACTGAAGAGCTACCCTGTGATTACATCACACTACAAAGCTGCCTTTTCGCACCTTAGCTAGGCTGATGGCCTGACTGTAGACTTGGGCAGGTCTCTTCCACCTTCCCGCGTCTCTGGACTCAGTCCTCTGCCAGGCGGCCCCACCACACCCCAGCCTCTGCCATCTCCGGGCTCAGAGCTCACTGTTATTATGGGACACACAAGGTCTTGCAGCCCAAGAGTTGCATGAAGCCAAGAGCTTATGTACCTCATTCCCCACCATGTCCCACGCTGCACAGGAAGACAATTGTTGAGAGAATGAATACTTCTTGGAGACATAGAGTTACAGCATGACCCTGGCGATGGAGCCAGCACCGCTGCAGAGCCGTGAACCCAGGGGGCAGCTGGCCCATGTGAAGGACACTGAGTGTGACACGGGACAAGAGCCACAGGCCAGCGCTCAGCACAACCGTCGCTTCTCTCCGTGGTCACAGAGAAAGGACGCCGCATACATTAGAGCTCCAGTGCATTAGGTCAGAGGTTTCCAAGATGAGTCCGCTAACTCACGGGACTGCAGGTGCTGAAGTCACGAACCCCTCCCACGAAAGCTCTGGACACTGACATCCAGGAGATGCGTACTCATTCATAAAGGGCACGCATGGACCTGTTCTACCATAGGAAGCGTACAGTCACAGAAAAGTCTTCAAAGATGAGACAAAAACAAGCAGAGCTTCCCCGGTTTCTCCGATTGGCCGCTGTGCACATCTACTCTGGATCCTGGGGATGCAGCTGGCTCCCAGTCTGCTACCGCCAGGGCAGGTGGGGACGCCTGGCAGGCCCTGTGTTGGGCTGTTTTCTGCCACTGTAATAAAATACCCCATGCTGGTAATTGGTCAAGAAAAGAGGTTCATTTAACTCAAGGTTCTGCAGGTCCAAGAGTACTGGGCTCAGCTGAGCCATGGGGAGAGCCTGGGGTCCCTTCTGAAGTGTCCACTTCAGCACCAGACACTGAGGACTAAGCCTCCAGGACGTGACCCTCAAGGGACAAGCCACACCTGAGCCAGAGCAGCCAGCAGCTTCCAAGAGGAAAGTAGCTGCACTCTTTCTGCTGTGTGCATCAGAGGCTGCTAGTTAATTTGGAAAACATCGAACTGCATGCTCTTGAAAGTTCTTTATCTATCTTTCTTTTATTTTTTCTCAAATAATCTGTACTCTTTATTTCTCACCATATAAAATACTATGCAATCTTTCCACTTAACATTAGTACTTATTCACTCTGTGGAGTATTTCAAATACCTCCATTAAAACACCACATGTAGCCACCCATGAGTCACCAGTTTAAGTATTTCCTGACCAAAGAAGCATTTTTTTTTTTTTTTTTTTTTTTTTTGCGGCACCAGGAATCGAGCTCACAACCTCGCACCTGCCAGGGCAGGCACTTAAGCCACTGAGCCAACCTCCCGGCCCTAGTTTTTTTTTTGAGGCAGGGTCGCATTATGTAGCTCAGGCCGGTCTTGCGCTCGCGTTGTAGCCCAAGCCAGCCTCGAACTCACAATGCTCCGCCTACCTCAGCCTCCCTAGTGCTGGGATTAAAGGCGTGTGCCACCACACCCGGCTCAAAGAAGCATTTTGAGCTTCAGTTTTTTGTTTGAGTTCATCGTTCCACGCAACCACCTCGGCCCTCACACCACCCTACAGAGGGAAGTGGTAAGAGAAACTGAGGTGGTCTCATGAGAATAAATCAGGGAAATCTTTTAGGCTGCTAAACTTAGTAAAGTAAGTGAGGTTGGCTATAAGAACCATTTCTTTTTGCATCAAGGTTATCCCAGGAAAACATACAGAGGGATGATCGAGTCCCAAATTTTAATGACCTTCCCGAGCCAAAGCAGGGTGCATGGGTGACCCTCACAGGAGGTCTGGGAGCGCCAAGCAGAGATGGTGCCGAGTGACCTGCTGACACAGGGCAGGAGAACAAGGTGACCACCAACCCGGGGGCCCCTGGGCTGCACTTCCTGGTGGGTCCCCAGGATGCGGCCCCCAGGGCAACGGGTCTCCTGGCCACTGGCGCTTTCATGTTTATTTGCTTCCCGTCCAAATTCCCAAAGGAAATATGAGCGGCAGCACACGACCCCGGGGCTTCCTGACTCGGCCGTGAGGCCCGGGAGCTGGGAACTGCGCAGGCAGTTCGCCCTGCGCGCCCGCCTGGGAAGGAAGGATGCTTTTTTCCTAGAACACCGCTCAGGTGACCCTGGAGGATCTCACAGCGAGCCTCCCTGGCGACTCAGAGGGTTTAAGCCCTGCTGCCCCCACTCCCCAGCGGGAAGCCCCCCTGAACTCTCCTGTGCCCCGCAGGGTCAGGAAGGGTTGGTGGCAGAGGTGACGGGAGACAGCATGGCTTACCTTCCGAGTGCAGCTCTCCTTACACAGCGCACCGCAGCCCCGACCGCCGGCCCTGCCGGTAAAAGCATCATAAAGATAGCTCATGCTTTTTGGTTGCTCTGCCCCACGTCTGCTGCTGTGCACGAGCTGCCTTCCAGGAGCGGCCTGTGGGGTCCAGGTCCATCCGAGAGCTCAGTCACTCTGGCCTGTGGTGGGCCGCTGAGCTGCCCTCAAGCTCTGGAAGCCCAGCTGCAGGCGTCAGGTCCATAGGCCAGGCTGGCAGCAAGTCTGCTGCGGAAGGCGAGGCTCTGGGCTCTGCCCAGAATCACTCTCCTCCGAGGCTGAAGGACGCAGGGAAGAAGCTTCAACCCCTGCAGAAGGGGCGTGTCGCTCCCCTCGACTCACTCGAACAGAGCCCCTGGCCGTGCTGGCCACACGGAGCAGGTTCCTAACGGAGCCCTCTCTGCTGAAGGCGGAGGCAAATGGGTTTCCGTGGGGTGCAGGGCCTCTGTCCACCTCCCTGCAGGGGACAGCAGAGTGATGAAGCATGCCGCCCTCCACAGACACCCCCAAACAGAGACAGAGACCCGGACGGGCAGCAAGTCAGATTAGAAAGAGACAGGGACAGAGACTAGGAAGGAGACAGAGAGGTAGAGACAGAGAGAGCAAGAAAAACAGAGCTAGAGACAGGAAAAGGAGAGGAAAATACAGCCAGGGGTATGAGGACAGAGGGATAGAAATGAGACACAGGCAGAAGTAGGACAGAGAGTCAGATAGGGAGGCGGAGACAGAGACACAGAGACCTAGGGGACGGCAGGAAGAGTCAGAGACAGAGACAGAGACAGAGACAGGCAGGTGTGGGTTGCTCCCCCTGCCCTGGACACCGCGCTTTCTTTGGCCACAAGCCTTCCACACTCCTGTTCACCCACCAGACGCCCCATGTCTCCTGGGGGAAGAGAGAGGAGGGATGGGTTTGCAGGTGGTGACGTCGTGTCAGGCCCGAGACACAGGATGGCCCAGCCGGGCCCTGTCCTCTGGCGTGGCGGGGTCCTGTGTCCCGGCCCCTTGGCCCAGGGCTCAGACCCTGCAGCCCACCTTCCCTGCGTCCCCAGGTCCCCAGAGAGCACTGTGGAGCTGGGCACACTGGCTGGTGGCGGCCTGGCTGGAGGGACGTGATCACACGTTGTCACATAACCCTCTGCCGCCATACACGCGGAAATCGGTGTGCCGGCACCCCTCCAGGTCCTGGGGCCCACACAGGCCAGGGCAGCCTCCACCTGGCGGGCAGAAAGGCGTCAGTCGGCGGCCACCCATCATTGCTCACTTTTACTACAGACGAACAACAAAAGGAGAGGCTGCCAGGGTTTGCTGAGGATCTGGGGGAGACCCGTGTGGAATTTCCTGATGAAGGAAAAAAGCCCCAAATGGACCGACAGACGTGGGCTGCCGGGCAGCCAGGGCTGCACTGAAACTCCCCCAGAGAAGGGCGGGGCCTCCGAGTCCCCGCGCACCCCGCGACCCAGCGCAACGCCGAGGCTGCCGTTAGTACTTTCTGAGTCCGTGAACACACGCAGCTGCTGCCGGCCGGTGGGTTTTATCTGAGGAGCTGGAACTTTCATTACTGTGCCCACGGGGTTGGATGCCATCCCAGCTTCTGCAGATCCGCCCACTGCCCAGTGGCGCGTGCACCTGCGACGCAGCAAGACCTGCAAACCGTGGCGGCAGGGTTTGTGTAAGACGTCGCACTCAGGAGACAGCAATCTCACGGGAAAATGGAGTGATAACCAGAAAAGTGACCCCGGGCACTGCAGGAGATCCGGCGTCCGTCTGGTTTCCATTCGGGGGAGGTTAGGCCTTGGTGGCCTGGCCGGTGTTCACAGGTGCTCCTGTCTCTGCTGACTGCGTGGAGCCTGGAGCAAAGCCTGGGGGAGGGGAATGAGTCAGCTGCACTGCTCCATTTCTGCTGCTGTGACAGAATGCCTGAGACAGGCCAGAAAGGAGAGTTGTTTGGTTCGTAACTCTGGAGGTCAGGGCCTGGCACCAGCATCCGCTCCACACTGGCGAGGCCATGGGGTGGTGAGTCGTGAGACAGTGTGCACGGCGGGAGCTCACACTGCAAGCCAGGAGGCCAGGGAGTGGCACAACGTCGGCACCTTTAGCCTTTGACCTCCCAAGATGCCGGGGTCCCACGAGGTTCGCCGTAGCTGCCCAGGGACCTAAGGCCCTTCCGTCTGGCCGTGCCTCTCAATGGCTCCATCCCTGCTGAACGTGTGACATGCAGACCAAGCTCCCAGCACCGCACATGACCCTCGGGCACCCTCCAGCCCACCCAGTGGCAGCCTCGGCCTCTAGCGAAAGCCAAGAAACGGGGAAAGTGACAGGGGACAGGATGGAGAGACCTCTCGGCCCTCGGGCAGCCGCCCCTGTGTGTCACGTCACACTGCCCCAGCTGTGTAGACCAGGAGAGAACAGTCACCCGCCTGGAAGATATTCACAGTAAAACCCTGGACAAAAATGTATTCGAACTGCGAGGGCCTGGTTTTTAACATGTCTGAATCTGTGACTGGATAAACATGCTTCTCATTCATCCCCCAGCCGATTCCTTTGCTCCCCGTCTCCTGGCCTGAGTTCTGACGGCGGCCGAGGGAGACCCAGAGCAGTGCCCGCAGCTGGAGGGAGGTGACACGGCTGTACCCGTGGTGAGGACAGGAAGGATGGCCGGGAAAGTGTCTTCCCACGATGCGAAGAGAATGCTTTCGGGTGGTGTAGTAACTGCTAAGTGCACAGTCACATTTCCAGGTTTGTCTCTGAATAATGTGTTTGTCCGCAGTAAGCTTTGCAGTGTCTACGCTACAGTGCTGGCTCCCTTGCTGTGTGAAGTTTTATTGTAACTGACACAGAAATGTAACTCTCTGGGCTGTGATGGTTCAGTCCTCATGCACGTTGTTTAAAGACAGGTCTGGCACATTGAGCACCTCCAGCACCTCAAACACCTACCTCTGTGTGCGTGATGAGAACATTCTCTCTTCTTGTTCCTCGATATATTTTGGCTTCAGGTTAGGACTGAGGTTAGACCCCTGTCATGACTGTGAGACCCAGCAGTAGCTCCAGGCGCCATGAAACTCATTCACAAAAACAGGCACAAGCCAGGCGGGTCCCGCTGCCACAGGATGCAGAACCCTGAGCACGGAAACCTCCTCGGTCGGCAGCCTGGGTGCCTCAGCTAACAGCATGCAAATAAGAGAAGAGAAAATATTTCAAAAAGGAGGTAAGCAGCCAGAATCGATGCTAACAACTTTGTGAACCAAAACTTCCATGCTTTATGTGCAGAACAGCTGCGAATATCCAGTATGTCAGTTCCTTTACTTACATTTGCATAGGTTGTTACACATCGACTACTGTGGTTATCCTGTTTTCTGTAATGAAAGCCTCCTTGGCACAGAGTCAGGTTCCTTTATCTGCACATTGTGGCCCCCTTCTTGCTACAGTAGCAAAGTTGAAACAAAGACCCCCAAGGTTTACAAAACATTTGCTACATAGTCTTAGAGAAAAAGTTTGGCAGCCTCTTCCTTAGTCTATTATTGTGAGGCCCAGACCTTGGGAAACTGTGACCTAGAACATCGCTGTTGGTTCTTTCTCTCCCTTCTTCCACATGTTTAATAAAAGCCCTAATGTCTACATATATTTATAGATAAAAATGTTCCAAAAGGGAAACAAATGTAAATTTAGTAATTAAAGATGAAGACAGTTTAAGATGGTTCAAGAAAGTACTCAAGAATTAAATTTTCTACAGATGTTTACTTGGCATGTTGACTAACTCTCTTAAAATCTCTATTCTAATTTTATCACCTAATTAGAACAATTACTATATTTGCTTTTGTAATAGCCATTCCTTATCCTCCAAATAAAATAAATGCATATACAAATATTCATCCAATGCCAAGATACTTTTTCATCCTCTAACCTTTTAAGTTTTATCAGATAGCTTCTTGCAGGGTGTGACTCCTCGTCAGATGTTGGCGAAAGTGAGGTCACTGTAAACCCTCGCCAAAAAGAGACCATTAGAGAATGACTGAAGAAGGCAGCTTCAGTCCGGAAAGCGAAAACATGAGTCAGATGGTGAAATAACGCCTGTGGGTATTATTTGGAGTTTGAAGCAATAATAGATCGTAAGGATAAATGCAGACCGAGCAGTGGACCCAGCCGGTTCAGAGGCTGCTCCGAGCCACACAGGCACTGGCATGGACGGTCCTCTGCCCGCCTCGGCATTTCTTGTGTCAGTCAAGGATAAGAGAAGCGAACAGGCGAATTCTCTAAAGAGGGAAATGAATAACGGCTCGAGATATTCTAAGGAGCCCGAATTTGGAAGCTCACGGTGCCAGTGTGGTCCTTTTGCTTACTGAATTTCTTCTCATCCCCCTGCTTCTGCCCTCTTCCTCGGTTGTCCTCGTCTCCTTCTTCCTCTGCTCCTGCTCCTGTACCTATGTTTCTCTCAGTTTCTTCTGGTTATTCTGTCTTCTCTTTGCCTGCCAACCCCGTCCTTGCTGTGGTTTCCCCCTCATCCTGGCAGAGCCGTGCGCTCAGCCGGGCACCACGGTGTGACGAGCGGCCGGAAGATGTCCCTGCTCTCTCCACTGAAATCCCAGCGGGCACCACCGCCTGAGCCAGGCTGCCCGGGACCCAGCTCTCTGGCACCTCACGTGGGTCCTTTCGGCAGCATCACAACACGCACTGCTTCAAACTTCTCCTGTCTCCTGACTGCTGGGCCTCAACCACGCTCACTCTACGCCGTTTAACGGGTCTGAGTTGTCACTGGAGGTTCTTTGTCCCTTCCCTTTACGGAATGCACGATCTGATGGAAGAGAAAACTCTGACAAAACGTTCTAGAAGACTGAACGCGCAGAAAGCACTAGCAGCTCAGGTGAAATGGTGCCGCGTGGGGAAATCCGCCTCCTTGAAGCCCACTCTTCACCCAGCCTTAGACTGCTCACGTGCAAATTCTTGCCCAGGGTTTGGTAAGCTGCAGCGTGTGGGCGCTCTGCATGAGCCCTCTTGGTGTGCGCACACTCACGTGCGCGAGCAATGCCCCGGGAGGAGGATCAACGGCCCCCACCTGCTCCCCAAGTGCCGCGTTTCCCCTCAGGAGGACCACAGCCTACACCTGTCACTGTGACCTAGAAACTTTTATTTCAATAAAATGTAACCCAGTCATACGGATGCTCAAGGCAAGTTTTCAAATGCCTGTGTGTCTTATTTTCGGGTCACACAAGATTTCTTAAACATCTTGCAAAGTGTAATTCTACAATCATTATTCTTCACTACTACGGTGACTCACTTGGTGTCCAAGTTTATGAAGGTGTAGCCCAAGGGAAGCTCTTTCCAATGGAGCCGGGCCCTTGAGTTGAAATGCAGGTCTCAGGTGAATTCCTCAAAGGTGCTTTAGCAACTGCAGCCAACAGCATCTACAGAAGTGCAAAATAATAATGATGATGATGATGACGATGATGATGATGATGATATCAGAAACTTCCACTGAAGTAGAAACAAAATATTCTTCTTTCAAATTAATTTAGATAAAGTCATGAGATGAAGCATTTAATCATTTGAAAAACAGGTAAACTTATCTTTCTTGTCTGGTTCAATAAGAAAGAAAAGGAAGGGGAAGAAGAATTCTGAATTAACAATGTAATTTATCATTGTATGTTTCTGTGTTGACCTGGAAGAAAGCCCAGTTGAATTTTATTTTAAAGGATCATGTTTAACAGTTAGAAATATGAAACAGACCAAAAGTTCATATACTGTCTTAATTTTTTTAAAAAGCCTTTTTGTTTGAGTAAAATAATTTAAATATTTGTTATTAAAGTGTGACAATTGGCTGTCCTCTTGAGCTGACATAATAGCTTGCAAAAATATCCTCTCCAAAGTCAAGATTAATATGTTTAATTAGAGGCATTTCACCTTGAAATGATTTAACAAGTGTCCATGTCAATTAGTAGCTGTACACATGTGAACCAAATTAGTACCATGCTTCTATTTGAAGTGTAAAATTAATCTGAAAAAAATGGAAGGGACGCTATGTTTAAATGCACTGTGTAACAGCGTTTATCTTAGCTTCCTCTTCCTGTCCTCTCATCTCTTCTCTCCTCCTCTCTGCTCTACTCTTCCCCTCCTCTTCCTCCTCCTTCTTCCCCTTTCTTTTATTGCTCCTAAATGAAAACTGATTTACTGAATCAAAAGCTCTTCATTTAGATCAAACCTGCCTAGAGCTTAAGTTTGCAAACCTCATCAGGAAGCTCTTTAGAGAGATGTCTGCCTGGTCCTGGGAAAGCTTGACCAAGAAGCTCGTCCTCCATGCCAGAAGGCAAAGCTCCGACCTAGATAAACCCCAGGAGGCCTAGAGCTCTGTGTGTCTGTGACAGTGCCACCACAAGTGTCCTCAGACCCTTGGGCCAGCTGTGGTGAAGTGTGGATTCCAGAAAACTTGACTCTGCTGTTGAAAAACAAAATGAATTTGTGCTGATTCCCATGCCATACGCAGAATTCAGGTACTTAAGCATTTTTCAAAACACCAATTCTTTTGACTCAAGAACCAAAATGGGAAGAGAACGTGGAGGTTGATTTCCAGTTACGCTTTCTAAAGCTGCAGCTGAAGGTGCTGGAGCTGCCTGCAGAAGGGCCGCGTGGGTCCTTGCGGGCTGAGATGTGTCAGGAAGGACCCGAGCCCTGGGGAAAACTCGTGGCCTATCCCTGAGATGGGTGCTGGTGAATTCCTAGGTCCTCCTCAGGGTCTTGTATCAACCCAATAGCAAAACAAAGCCAAATGGCCCTCTGGCCAGGGAGACCCCACAGAGGTTGATGACCTTGGGTGACTCTTTGCAGATCTGAACTTTTTCATTTTGATGGAGGATGAAGATGGATTTGCAAATGGCCAGTGGCTTTGCTTTCCATCTGGTCCACACCTGGGGCCTGGTGACCTCTTTCCTATACAGTTCCATCTTCCCTCCACAAAGTCTGCCTTTCTGGTAATATCCCCCACCCACCACACCCCGCGAGTCCCTCATTCTGAAAACCTACGCCAGCGGCTGAAAGGAGACCACGAGTTCTGATGAAGCGCAGATGGCAGAGGGGCAGGGGTGCTGGGTCCATACCTGCACCGGGGCCGTCGTGTCTGCTGCTGGGGGAGCCCAGGCCCTGAGCCTGAGCCCATGCTCGTGGGATCTGTAGACCCTCAGGCCTGGGGAAAGCAAGGGGCACCACTGGGCACTGGGACCGTGTGCGGGACCCCGCATTCCAGTTCACAGTCGGAAGGGAAGTTGCTGGGGAGGCCTTGCCATCGCGAGTTTTATTTAGTGAGGAATTACCTGCTTTTGACAAAAGTGATCAGGTCCTTCTCTAGGTGAAGAACGCTTCTCAAACTTCGACATCCATCAACATTACTCATGCCCCTGCAAAGCAGAGTAAAAGCAGCAAAAGGTCGATTTTATTGAGTACGTAGTCTATTGCCAGACACTGTTTGCAGGGTACTGTTTTCATTTCTGCACAGCATAAGGAGAGCTAAGCAGTGGCCAGTAAGTATTTAATAACTGACGCCCCAAAAACACCCCCTTGCTGCCTGGTAGTGTCCGTCCACGCTGTGGCATGGATACTCCACTCTGGCGGATCGCGAGCTGCTCAGGTGGCATCGCTGTGCAGAGCAGGGGTAGACAGATGCCCACGACTGGCTCTTGTCCCCATTTTACTGATGAAGAAACAGAGACACTGAGATACCCCAGAGCCTCGACATCAGCATTCCTTAGCAGTGAAACCTGGATGTGAGGATACGGGTCCCCAGCCCACGCTGGATGTGATGTTCCTCCGGGGAAGAAGTTCTGCCGTGGACACCTCTCTGCTCAAGGCTGAGGCCAGCCAGGGCTCGAGGTATGTATGGTGAGTACCAGCATTCTTGCCTGAGGGAGTTTTGGCTGAACCCTGTGGGGACGGTTTGAACAGCAACAGGAAATGAATGCCACAACAGTGGGGTCCAAGGGCCTCAAAACTCCACCTAGATGACAGCAGAAACATTTTAGAGTCATTTGGTCACTCCTCCTTCCAGCTACCAGGGGCAGAAAGAGAACTGGGAACCTTCTTAGGGTTCCTTCTAATCTCCCTCAACATTCACGCCAGACTCTAGGACTCCGGACCACTGATCTCCTAAAACTATTACAAGCCTCCAAAGAACTTTGTTAGTGTGTGTGAGTAAGTAAAATAAAATAAAACAAAGCATTCATTGCATGCTTTCTAAAATAAAAATCTAATGAGAAAAGTGGCATTGCTTTACGATTCTGGAAGTCTGTCTCATGCCTGGCTTACGAGTGGGAGTCTAAATTCTGCTTCACATTCAGTCTTTGCAATGTGTTATTTTTGCTCAAGTGTACGAAAAATACCTGACATTATGTATATATAAATACAAGAGGAAGAGGAACTGTTTTAAAATCCTTTTCCGATAACTGTGGATATTCTTCTTTCGTACCACACCACAAACTGACAAGAACTTTCTTAAAGACGAGTTGGAAAGTGGCCTCTAAAATCATCCCCAGTAAGTCTTCTTCCACTGCCACCCTGCCTCAGCAGCGACAGTGCTCAGTGAAATGGTGTCCTGGACCCAGGGTCTGCTGGCCACGTTTTGGGGGCTGCTGCCTCGTGGTGGTTGGTGGGAAAACACAAATGGAAGTGAACACTCAGCCCCGGGGGAGCAGGCTGCGTGGATGCTGGGAGGCTGCATGGGTCATTCGATCTGGACAGATAACCTAACTCACAGAGCTCTCATTTTCCCTTTTGCAAACCCAGGAAAATGGGAACAAATTCACCCCGCAGATCATGGACTTTGTCTCCCAACTTCCACGCTGGGAATTCAGTGCTCCAGGGACCTCCCGGCCCAAGCACAGCAATGGGAAGACAGAGTATTCCTGGCCTGCTTGGGTCTGTTAGGTCCCAGGAACCTCGGAAGAACCAAGACTGGAGCGAAGACTATGCTGTCTCTTACCGGATATGTGCGACCAGACCCTGCTCTGAGCACAGACCCCTCCCTCAATCAACGGAGGGGGGGGTCAGCCCAGTGCTGCGGAGCCCGTTCCCCATCTGTCAAGTGGGAACCCACCAGTCCCCACCTCCTAAGAGGACCGTGACGATTAAACAGGATGACATGGAGAGAATGGTGGTGAGCGCAGCACGCCCTGCCTGGGTGCTGCCCCTCCTGGCTCTTCTGAGTCATTTGCTAAAGCAAGTTTTACCAGCTTCTTCTGTTTTCAAAATGCCACACAGAGCAGAAGTCCACATTTTTCTGTCTTCACACACTGACAAACAGCAGGAAAATTCCACCTGGAAAAAATGTGTCCCCATGCCAAGAAACAGAACTGCCTGAGAGTGTTTAACGATGCCTAGTTTAAACTCCCCGACAGTGGGTTATGTCAACTCGGCTGATTTATTAGCGGGAGTTGCAGATAAAGGGGCAGGAATGATTGGTTGGTGTCTGGAACAAGGAAAAAGTCACGATTTTCGAGTCCAGCCTTGTCAAACTCTGACAGCTCAATGGGCCACCCTAACCACTGGGTCTGCTGTGCGGGCAGCAGGCCCAAAGGAGAAGGTCCGGGTGCACAGGGAGGCCGCCCTGTGTCCGGGCGGGGACCGAGTCATTCCTGAGCTCGTCGCCCCTCTGCAGTCCGCAGCCTGCTCTGGGCTGCAGCTCCAGCTTCCTTGCGGGCCCAGGAGCAGGTGACCCCACCAATCATCTAAAGGTCCTCTGACCTGGGTGTTTTGGATTGGGCTCTTGACAGACACACAGAGTCCCAGAGATGGCCTAAACGTCAGGAGTGTGCAAAGAGAAAGAGACCATTGCTTCATGATGAAATATGCAAGAGGCGGTCAGTCAGGACAGCAGTTAGCTGCAAGCACAGGCACAGAAAACTCACCTACAGTGGTTAAGAGAGAAGGAAAGCTTTGTTTTCTGACATTGTAAGAAGCACAGACGTCCTTCATGTTGGCTCAGGAGCTCAGTGATAGCTCAGTGTACGTCTCTGAACTTCTTTTAGCTTTCCCTTCATGGTTACAAGACAGTTGCTCCAGCTCCAGCCACGATGCCCACATTCAAAGCCAGGAAAGGAAGGAAAGGCCACCCTAGCCTAGTCTGTTCTGTTGTCAGGAAACAAGAAGCAGGCCCAGCAATCTCACACGTGCCTGTGTCTTCAGCTTGAGTCATGCATTTGTCACTGTGACAATGTCTCCCATAGTTATAAGGGAGGCCTGCAAAGTGAATACCCCACGATTAGTGGTGCTGTTAGTAAGAGCGTGGGATTGTGTACAATGCGGACAACCAGCAGCCCTGCCATGGACTCCGGGAAAATCATGGAGCATGGATTCATCACAGACAGCCCACTAAGTCCTTATTGGGTCCCCATCCCTGCATTGTGATTTCCGTACCACTGAGCGCTCCTTTATACAACCCTGGCAACGAGCAAGAAATCCGCAAGAACAAAGAAAGTGTGAAACTGGCGACTGCTCCTCTGCTAGCTGGAAATGCTCAGTCTTCGGGAAGGAAAAACACTGAACTCAGCGCATGGTTAAAAACGAGGCTGGAGGTGCAGTCATTTAACTCACTTCCCCAGTTAGCTGAGGAAGAACAAGGAGGAGAAATCAGAGTCTCTGGAGCTTCCCACTCGGAGGAAAAGCACCTGCTACACAGGGAACTTGACCGGCCCTGTGCAGGCCACGTCCTGTAGGCAGGGCTCGAGCCGTGTTCATGTGAGCAGGAGATTTTACTCATGGAGGACCAAAGTTTTGTAAAATTAATTTTTTGCAAAACAGATGGGGGAATGTTGTAATTTTTTTGCATTCATCCTTATTCAATATTTCCAAAATGCCAGAGGCAAAAAGACAAATAACCCCCAGCCCTCTCAGGAGCTCCAGAAGGTTCCATGTGAAGTCAGCACACTCTTCAGGGTATGCAGGCTCTAACAAACCTTACAATAGCTTTCCACGATAAGGATAAAGAGCTCCAGGTTCAGAAAGCATTAGAGTAGGTGGTGCGCTCTTTACCACTGATCTTTTCGCAATGTCTACTTGTAGAGATACAGCACAATATTCAGTGTGAATATATAATTTTCATTTGTAGATCATGCCTTAATACACTGATAAATTAATAAGTCTACAGCCTAAATTACCAATTAGAAGGCAACTGATAATAGTTTAGCATCTGTTCTGACAATCCAAGAAATACGAAGAAAAATCTCAGAGTCAGAAGTCAGAAGCTGTCTGATGAATACTCCCATTTTACAGGTCATGAAACTGAGATCAGAAAGGTTCTGAGCTTGTACTAAGGTCGTGGAACTGAAATTCAGGCCAAGCGAAGAATAAAACCTAAAGATCTGCGAACTCTGTGTTTTTAAAGACATGAGCACAAGAAGCAAGCCGAGAGAGCCCAAGGGGAGGCAGACGGGCCGAGCTTCCCGGAAGCAGAAATGCCAACAGGCAGAGAAAAGTAAAATCTAGAAGAGCCGGATGGCCAGGGTCAAGCAATTCACTGCGACTACTGAGCTTGAACGGCCTTGCTTCTCGGAAGCTTGCTCTTCGGGCGGATGGTTTACAATGTCGAGTTCCCAGTGCATCCTGGAACAAGCTACTGATTTAGGTCGACAGAAACTGTGTCACCAGGAAGAAGAGCCTGTGTTCAGAGGTTATCAGACAGTCAGCCGACATCTGTCAGGTTCAAACAAAGTCGTTCATACGGAGGCCGGCGTCCTGGCTTCACCCACAAGACCTCTCATCCTGGTCCCAGAGAAAGAAACAGCGGAAAGCAGGAGCCGCGGTACAGAGTGGGCCGGGCACCCGTGAGCAGGGTCCGCCAGCCCAGGAGAACCGACCCCCTTACAAGGCCAGGACCCCGTGCAGACGGAGCCGCAGGGCAGCGACCTTCCTGACGCAGGACACAGCCTCACGGCTGGTCTCTTTTCCTTGACTTGCAGTGGCCATGACTTGGATAAACCACGCTTCCCAGCTCACTTCCCTGCTGGCTGGACCGATTCCTCTTCGAAGCTGCACGCAGCTTTGCTGTGTAAGGAGGTCGGCGCTGAGGTTTACGAATCGAACATTACTGAAGTCAACTCATCCACATATTGTGTAATTTGTTAAATGTTTAAACCTAACAGATTAATTAGTTCTCTCCTCTGAAATGCCATGAATACCATGTGCAAATATTATGCATGCAAAGACGATCATTACACTGCTTAGATGTCTACAATCTGTTAATTACCCCAAGTGATCTTCACAGAGTGTCTACTAAGAGGGAAGGGTAAGAAAGAAGCCAGGGGGAAAGGCCTGGAGTATAGCAGGCTGTCTGAGAAGGGAAGTGTAACACTGAGCACCGTGAGGCCCGACATCTAGAAGCCCGTGGTCGCCCACGTGACAGACCGAGCACACCGAGGTTATCCGAGAAGTCCTCTGTGGTAGGGGTCCTCACCACCTGCTCTAGCTGGGCTCTGGGACATCTCCCAAAACAACCTCGCTTCTCCCTGAAGGCAGTGGACCTTGAGAAGTTGGCACGGAGTCAGAGGTCTCCCTCCCTCGGGGCTGTGCCTGCCTCCGACAAGGACTGTGGGGTAGCAGTGTCCTGCTCCTGCGCACCCAACCACAAGGGGAATAGACTCCCTGTGCAGTGTGCTGCCCCGGGCCCAAAGCAAGGGGCCAATGGGTCCTGGACTGAAACTTCCCAAACTATGAGGAAAAATAAGCTCTTCCTCTTTTTAAATTGACTTAGCTTGGTGTTGGACAGCAACAGAAAGTTGCCTACCACTCCACCTTGGGTGGTAAACTGGTAAACGGGCATGAAAGTAGCCCAGACACTCCTAGTTAGGAGGCGCTAACATTCTCCAGAAAATCCTCAGTGTCAATGGGATGATAAGAATTCCCATCCTGGAAACCACACAGGGTCCTTGGCTGTGACACTGTGGGTGAGATGTGTCACACTCCTACTCCTGGAAATGTGCGATGGTGGACTAACAAAGGTTCTCCCAAAGGCAACTTTTGATCTAGTGGAAATCTTACGAAAAGTAGTCAAAGACTTTTTTTAAAAAATAAATTCACAGCTGGGCGTGATGGCGCACACCTTTAATCTCTGCACTCGGGAGACTGAGGCAGGAGGAGCATTGTGAGTTTGAGTTCAGCCTGGGCTACAAAGTGAGTTCAAGGCCAGCCTGAACTGCATAATGAGGCCCTGTCTCAAAAGATATGACTGGGGGTTTAGCTCAGTGGCCTAAGCGCCTGCCTGGCAGGCACGAGGTTGTAAGTTCAATCCCTGGTACCACAAGGAAAAAGAAAGAAAGAAAGAAAGAAAGAAATTCATAAGAATAAGAGAACAAGGAAAGAAAGACATAAAATGTGGGAAGCTGGTACACATGTGTAAAAGCAATAACAAGATAAACAGACCCAATGACAGCAAATTCTTGGCCGGAAATAGGAAACAGCAGAAAACCAGCTCAAATTTCTTTGAAAAAGCGCCAAAGCTTCAGAAAATTCTGTGCGAGTTTCTTTCAGAACTGAGGTTAAGTGTCGAGTGTTGCTTGATGGTGGAGCCTTGGGTTCCGTGCGCAGCACTGACGAAGAAAAAGAAACTGGGATTCTAAAAGTCAGTTAAAGTAGGGAGTCCCTCTGGTCCCCTCAGCCTCTGGCCAGCTACTGTGGCGGTGGCAGGGCCGTCACAGTCGGGGTGCAGGGCTGCAGCGGAAAGACGGACGCGCAGGAAGCCCGCACCTGCGTGCTGAACCCTCCACCTCCAGGCTCTGCCACCTGCAGCGTCCAGGCCCCAGCACATCACAGAGACGCCCCTGAAACGTGAATACCTTCGCTACTCTGATTCCAACACAGCTCGTGTCCTCCCAACCCATGCTGGGATCTGACAGCTGTGAGGCGGTGTGGGGAGGGTGTCTGCTGGAGGTGACGAGATAATTAAGAGGAGCGGGTGCCTCCTCTGGAGCCCCGCCCTCCAAGCCTGGGGGAGACCCCGGGACAGCTGTCGAGCAGGTGAGGCCACACCTGGATTCTGTCTTCCCACACCCCCACTGCTCGTTTGCCCTCTACTCAGAGCTGAGCCAGCTTCTTAAACTTCCCAGCCCGCAAAACAAGGACCAACAGAATCTTCTATCCTTTGTAAACCACCTAGTCTCAGGTGTTCTGTGATAGCAACAGAAAACAGACCAAGATTCTTGGTTTGTCCCATGAGTCATGAATCCACCTCAACCTCTTAAAATTCAACCCGTGTCTCTTTATATTCCCTCCAAGAAAATCCAAAAACGCCACCAAATCCCATCGTCCTATTTCTTGGAGGTTTTTGTTTCTCTGGTATTACTGTGATATGACAAAAGAGTAAAAACTGTTTAATCTCTCTGGGAATATTACTAAAGTAAGGTGGACAGCGCAATGATTTACTGCCATGATCAAACAAAGTGGCGCACACATCACTACCCGTCATTACTGGTGGGGAGGGGCTCGAGATCGGTGCCGTGCCCTTCCAAGGAAGACGCAGGCGTGCAGTGGGAGGGAGTAGTGTGTGCTCACACTTCCACCTCCTGGCGTCACGTGCCCGGCCAAGCCCAGATCCCGCGTGCAGCCCCGACACTGACTCCCAGCTTCGCTCTGCGAGGGCCTCTGGGTGTGTTCTCGGTGTTTCTGAGTCCTGCTCGGTCTTTGCCGGCACCACCCCCGCAGTGTGCCCCTGCTGCCTTGGTGGCTCGTCGGCTGTGGGTCCCTTCCATCCTCGCTAAGTGCCCTCTAAGATCCGGGTCACTGCAGGCACACGTCTCCTCCACGCCCTGCCCCTGGCTGGGGTTGCCTGTGACTAGACATCAGCAAGTCATGGTAAAGTCAGTCCTCTTCTCGGCGTCTCTGCCCATCAGCTTGCCAGTCTCCCTGCAGGTGCTGCCAGGCATTGTTGGTGACAAGAGCTCAGGAAACCCGATGTATCAGAGGAGCCAAGGCACTGAGCTCAGAGGAGTCATTCCTCAGGAATTCCAGCCTGTGGCTTCAGGAGCCTCGAGGTTTCTAAAGTGGTCTGAGACCGCTGCGCCAGGCCCACTCCTCCGCCTGGCTGTGTCATGTCTGGAAGCTGGTGCTGGAGAGCTGTGGCCAGCCAGACACAGTGACCTGATCGCCCTGCACCACCCGTGGTGGTGACCTGCTGCGGCCGAACGACCAGGGAGTGATTCCCTGTGCCTCAGACTGAGCTGGGCACTGTTCCACTGGGGCCTCTCGGGTGGAGGCCTTAGCCGTCCACTGAGGAAGCCCCCACGAGCAAGCCTTCCAGGGAGCCAGGCAGGGCGAGGCCAGCCCCGGGAGGTTCCAAGAGCCCTGCCACTTCTATCGACCACGCCGAGGGGTGAGGCTGGGTGGGCAGGGTTCAGCGAGAGGCCGAGAGGCCTTTCTCCTGCTGCAGGGAGCAGGAGAGGGGTGTGTGGAGGAGGTGCTGATGGGGGCCGACTTTGGGGGTCTGTCTACCGTCTCACCAGTGCGTCCCTTCTCTGAGACCGTCTCGGAGTGAAGTCTGTCATGGAAGCCTAGATGTGAGATCACGCAGCCTCCGCGTCCGTGGCGCAGTCGCACCGCAGGGAATTTAAGGACGTGCGGTCTGCGTTGTACATGAGCCGTAGGATGCGTCCCTTCTCCGTTTGTGTAACCCTGGAAGTCACTCCGAGTTCTCTTCTCCCGCTCTCTTGAAAACCAGCGCCTGCGAGTTTCTTGCAGCTTATTGTCTGGATGACCTTGTCTTGGGGAAAGGACGGTTCCCTTTCAAATTCAGAAAGAGCCATCCCAGCAAGACAGGTTTCCTGAAAGAAGACCAGCGCTCTCACCGACCACGTGGTCACAGCCCCGCGGCGGACACAGAGCCGGGCCCTGCTGAGTGCTGGGGGGCGGAGCAGCGGAATCGCAGCACGCTGGCCTGGAACGGGGGCAAGGACCTGGCTCAGAGGGAGGGCTCCTCGCCGAGGTCGCGCCCCGCCTCTGCACACATCTGTGCTATGCACGTGTGGGAAGGACGCGCAGAGAGAGATAGCGGGAGACACTCCAGCAGCCGAGTCTACACAGGGCCCCGGGGCGGGACGGGGGTCTCGGGCTGTGGGTGCAAAGGCCGGGGTGAGGGACCGCAGAGCTTGTCCCTTGTGGCTCCCACGCCGACGCCCGCTGCCTCCCGCCTTTCTCTTCCTCGTGTCCAGGCAGGAGCACCCTCCCTCTGCCCCTGCTTCTTGGGTTTCTGGAAGCCCCAGGGAGTTCTGTCCCCTGAGCCCAGGTCTAACAGGGCCCAGGGCAGAGACTCAGGGGCTGAGATGAAAGTGAAACAGAACTTCTTTACACTGGTTGGTCAATGTGACAAATAAACCTTAAAACTGTATTTTTCTTTCCTCAATAGCATAAAAATATAAAGCTATTTTTGAAAAAATATTGCATCAGTACAATCGAACACGCAGACTTTTATTCCCGGTCCCCTAAGGAGCACAGCGCAGAGGCTGTTTTATGCGTCGTTTCCATTGTATTAGATACGTGAAGGCATCCAGAGATGATCTGAAGTGCCCCATCTGGGAGGACGTAGACACTGCACCGTGTTACTTAAGGGCCTGAGCAACCTGGCTTCAGGTGTCCCAGGGCTCTGGCACCAGTCCCCTGGGGCCGCTGGGACGACTATGCTGTCCTCAGCCCCTCTCACAGATGAGGGAGCAGAGGCACAGAGAGGAGGAGATCAGCCCCACACCTTTCCGGGCCCCAGCAGCCGGCCACATGGGAGCTAGAGAAGCACTTGGGTGGGGAAACGTGGCTTCCCGGGTCCTGGTGCTCCAGGCACAGGGGAAGGGAGGGCGCTGGACACTGGCCGGGAGGGTGTGGAGCCCACGGTCACCGTCTGCATCCAGCAGGCCTCGGCCTCCAGCCCCTGGCCTGCGGGGCACCTTCAGGGAATGAAAGACAGTCAAGGGGCCCGGGGGTGGGGACTCGCCCGGG
Source organism: Dasyprocta punctata (assembly GCA_004363535.1). Classification (NCBI taxonomy): domain Eukaryota; kingdom Metazoa; phylum Chordata; class Mammalia; order Rodentia; family Dasyproctidae; genus Dasyprocta; species Dasyprocta punctata. The sequence continues at coordinate 20,367 of RJWM01009041.1, forward strand.
AACCACCGTGGCCTGCAGGACCCAGAAAAGAGCTCCTGGGGAGACGGGGTGGAGAGTGCGGAGTGGGTGCCAGTCCAGGGTGACGGGGTGGGGCGGGGGACACTGCCCCCCGTGACGTCGGCTTCCCTTCTGGCTCTGAGCTGAGACACTGTCCGCCAGCCTCGAGCTCTCTGTCTCTCCAGGACGCCCCAGGGTTTCTGGTGGCCCCACTCAGAGACCCAGGTTTACGCCAAGGAGCCCTGGGCAGCCGGGTGCCTCTTCCAGGCCTCTTTTGTTAAACAGATGAATCAGATAAGATCAGCTCCAAGCTCTTCCAACCACAACACACACGGTCCAAATTTTTACAAAAACAAAAAGACAAAGAACAGAGCGGAAAGGTGAGCACAGGACAAAAACCAAGGTGAGGAGGGGAGCGCCCCTGGACAGGAGCGGCTGCCCGCCCCGCTGCGGCCTGCACCTGCCCGGCTGTTCGTGCACGGGTCCTCCCCACCTGACCACTTGACTTGGGGCTCTCAAGCCTCACTAGCAAAATGCGTTCTTCTCGCAGCTGTGCTTTTATTATGAGACACCACATTCTGTCTTGAAATAGGAAGACTTTTCAACCAAGGAGGACTGAGAATGCCTCACTGGCTCGGAGTTCAGTGACAGAGGCACTGGGGCCCAAGCGGCAGGACACAGCTGCCAGGAGACCCCGGGGATCGGGAAGGGGCACACAGCTGCCTGAAGATAAGCTGGCCCACTGGGGCTCTTCCACATCACCAGCGAGCAGTGGAGCCCAGAGACCAGGAGAGGGAAAACAGTCCAAGGCCTCTAGACGGCGGGCTCGTGTCCTGGCAAGAGCTGCCCAGCTCCGGTGACCCTGGCGCCGTCTGCTTTCACCCAGCGCCCCACTGTGGGCATCAAGAAGGACAGGGGATGCCCTCACTGTGCGCGTTTAGTCCACGTTCACCACCACGAGCCAGTCCTCCCGGTCCTGAGGGAGGACACCACCACCGACTGAAGTCTGCTCTCGGTGCCCAGATAGCAGAGTACCTCCGGAGGGGACGCGCTCCTGCCTGCCAGGCGATGGGTCATAGTTTGGCGTTTCCTCCTGTCTCTCCCCATGCATACTTGAATTTCACCATGAGGTAGGGGACCCTATAAAAATGGCAGAGCTCCAAGAGAAAACAGGTTCTCAGCATGAGCAGAGCCATTCGGAGATGAGGGGAGATGGGCTTATCAGTCTCATCAGCCCCTGTGCAAGTTGTCAGGGTTTATAACGTGACAGAGCAAGGAGCTAAAAGACTGCTTTGTGTGTGTTTAGTAAAGCATGCAACTTAAACCATACTGACCATAAAAGCATAAGGAAAACCTAAAACCACTGAAGATTGTATTATTATAAAGCATATATATATTACACATGTACAATTTAATATACTATTTTCACATCTATCCCATAGAGCTCCCATAAAGATAATATCCTATATATCTTACTATATATGTATCCCATATACATATTTCACACATATATGCCTAGAGAGTTGACATATCAAAACTTTTCTTGAAATCACTAACTGGATTTATTTTCATGTAATTTTAGATTTGCAAGATGACCGCTGAATTTTGCAGAACCCACTTCTCACCTGTACCACACAAAAATTTTTCCAGCTTCCTGGGATGGGAAGCATCCATCGGAAGTGAGCGCCTGTCCTTGCCCACGGCTCCCAGGACTCCCCGGCACCTCCTGGGGCCCTTGGGGAATCAGGAGCCCTTCGGAGCAGTAATGGGGGCTCCCCTTGCTCCAGCAGTTTCTGAGAATCCACCAGTCGCTCCCGTCAGTTCTCAAAGCAGGTCAGGTTCTTAGAATAAGAGCTGAAGGATAATTGTATCACAAGCACCATCCAATATTTGGTTTGAACTGTTTTGTTGACATTAATATAGGATCTCAGTAAAAAGGTTAAAATGAGCCTGGTTTGCACTATTGGAAATGATTTACTGAATCATTTTAATTGTAAAATTGTTTTAAGAAACTCAATTTGTGTACACTCAAGAAACTGAGATAATAGAACTAGACTCTGATGTTTATACTTACTATGGATGTCTTCTGAGGAAATCACATTGAATAAGATTCTTATTCTTTAGAAACTAAATGTTTTCAAACAACTAACTCTCTTTAAACATTTTAAGTAACCCTCCTATAATTTTCTTTCACAATTAATTTACTTAATCCTTTGTTTTGCTGATAATGTACTTCAAGGTGAATCAGTTCAACTCTGTCTAAATTACCACATATGCCAACCACAAGACTTCACATCCACTGATGTATGTTACACAAGTGCAGAGAAATAACAAGACGCCTCAGTACCAGGCCAGATAGCGGCGGATGTCGAAAGGTCTTAATATCAACACTGGATTATGCCGTCATCGGGAAAAGCGAAAGGGAAAAGGCAGGCTGTAAGGGTTAAAGAGAGAACACTGCCAGCCAGGCACAGGCGCTGGCTCGGGGATCACTGCCCCCAGCCCCAGCTCCCCTGCAGGACTCCTCCTCCCACGGCCTCACTTCCAAGGTTTCAGTGAATGAGCTCAGCGGAGGCCCAGAAGTATGAAAGAGAAAATTCCAGGACTGAGGAAATGATAAATTTTAAATCACTTTGATGACAGGCTATAATGGTTGCAGGATGTAATTATTAGTTATTAATCTCCTGCACGGAGTCTTGCTGGCTTCCTCCTCCTCCTCCTCGCCCTGGCCCTCTCAGGGTCGCCTGTCAAAACACTTCCAATTCCATTGCGTCACCCTCTCCTGTGTGTCGCCCACCCGGGCCCCCAGCCGCCTGCTGGGCAGGTTCCCGCCTTTGTGCCCACCGTCTCTGCCACAGACCAAGTGCGGGATAAACGTCGTTGTCTGAATGAAAGAAGGACCCTTTATACAACCACAGACGGACACACAGAAGGAAGATAGCAGAACACGCCTTTGCCTCGCATGTGACTGCTCAGAAGTTCCCATCCAAGGAAGGAATGGGCTACGGTCTGGTTTCAGCACTGGGAGGTGCTTTCCATGAACTCCGGGGAGACCGCAGCCCAGCCGAGGCACAGGCGCGCTGGCCGGTGAGCCTGTGAGCTCCCGAGAGCCCCGGGCTGGGGGAGTCGGGGATCTGCAGCTACGAGCCTGGATGGCACAAGCCTGCCGCGGCCCCTGTGCCTGTATCAACAGCAGCCCTTCGCCCAGCCAATGACTGCGGAGACTCTTCATCTTCGTGGACAGTTACAGCTTGAATGGGGCATGTTTGTGCTTCAGGAAGGCGGCTGAAGGCGCTGAGGGAGAGTCACCATCATTATGTCATCAACATTAATTAGCCAGCAATATTTCCAAACAACCTTTGGATTAAAGCCTTTGAGGTAGCGACAGTAAAGAACAATAGCGTCCCAGTCTTTCTTCACCAAAGGAAGCAAACGCCGTACGGCTCAGTCATCGCAGTAAGATCCTCTAAGACGGACCAGCATTCGATGTATCGGAAAGCAATCAGAGAAGTTTCTAGACTTAGGCCATGGCAGGCAGAGGGCCTGGGACGTACAGGTTCAGAAGCGCTGCTCAAGGAGCCTGTGTGAAGTTTGTCATCCCCAGCAGGTGATCATCTTATGCCGGCATGGTGGCAAGCGCCAGTCTCAGGGGCCTCCTTCGGGCTGTGGCCCCGGCCCGCAGCTGCCGATGACCAAGTGGGACTGCGGGGAGTTCCAGGTCCCGCCCGGCCTCCACCTTCCGCTCGCTGTGTCTGCCGCCCAGCCCCATGCCACCTCCAGGCTTCTCTCTGGTTGCATCTTGGTGAGACCGAGGGCAACACTGGGGTCAGTAAGCTGCGCTCTAACAAGGAAAACAGTCCTGTCCTGCACTGCCTCGTCACCAGCACTCAGTAATACAGAGAAGGATCCACACGTGAGTGAAAGAGGGCGAGGGGAGGAAGGCCCTGCATCTCTCCGGGACCCTTGCGATGGACTTGCTGTGATTTCTACCGGGCCTGTTCTAAGTCCTTGGTCCAGTCTGGCAGGCACTGAGGCCTCCTTCTTGCTGGATGCCACCTGGATCCTGGGATGTCAATGGGTTAACACACACCCCTGTCATGGGGAGCTGCAGTCTGATCGTTGCAAATCACAAGCGTGATATCACTGAGCTTCCCGAGGGGCGTCCAGGCCAGCGAAAAGAGGCCCCGTCTCCCTCCCCACCAGGGTGGTGAGGAACAGCTGGCTTCCCTGCGTCGTCTGCCCACACCTGGGCCCCCAGCTCCTGCGTAGCGCTGACTGCTTTCCCTCCCTCTCCCTACCAAGCCCACACCTCCTCCCACCTCTGCCCTGGCCACCAGAAAGCCAGGATCTGCTTTCCATCAGTTTGCTTCCAATTCAGACCTTCCTTGGCCCACACAGTAGGCCAGTTCTGCACACGCATCCCGGGCAGCTTCCTCAGCCAGGCGGGACAGAGCGTGGTAGCAGGTTTTCTCGCCTAGTTGTGTCCACCTCTGCTCAATGAAATAACATGAACGCGTGTGTTCCTGAGATCACATTAACCAGAGATGTGAGGGTCACTCCACTCCCAAACATGATGGACATTATTCAGGTCGTGTCTTTAAACACGCGGCCGATGAGTCACCAGATACATGCGGGTTGCCAAGCAAACACAAAGTTTAGCTGAGTGAGTCCGAATAAATTAAAACGAAACAGGAACCAGAGAGTAGCGCCTTAGTCACGGCGAAACATGTTCTCCCTAAACAGCAACACGCATTCAAGACTCACACGAGTGCCTTGACTCCGGCCATAGTGGTGAAGCTAACCCAGAGGGTAACGATGTCCAGCCCCTGGCGGGGAGCTTTCTGCTTATTCGAGTGGCTGTTATTCTTATTGTTTGCTAATTTGAAGCAGTCTGGGGTTGAGGCAATGTGTGAAGGCAAGTCCTAAGGACTCTTACTTCTTTTCTATAAATAGCTTCCCTCTATGGCTGTGGTCCCCCACTGAAAGGAATTAGGGTCCACAAGGGACATTGGATGATACCAAAGAAATTTGGGGCATTGTTACTAGGGTTGCTATTGACTTCTAATGGGAGGAATCTAGGAATGCTCCTAAACAACCTACAACATCCAGGACCACGTCCCACAACAAAGATTACTCACCCCCAAATGCCCGAGGCACCACATTGAGCAACCTGCTTTAAAGGGGTTCACTGGTCAGGCACACCGTGATTGCCTTCACCCATGGCTCATGTCAGCTGTCCCATATCCTAACCTCTTCCAGGTCACCCCAAAGAGCTCAGGAAGTGTTTCCTAGGGAATTACCCATGAGTCACTCTGCTGGTCCCTCCTCCATGGCTGGAGTAAATGGCTTCAAAGATCTATTCTACAGGCACAGTGACAACAGGGCAGAGTGGGTTGGGAGATTCCCATGAGCCCCAGGGCATTCTAAGTCCTCAGAGTTGTCAGAAGGAAACCTCAGTCAGGATACGATAGTTACTTTTTTAAGTTTGCTTAGTTCAAGTAAATAAGTGGGCAGCTTCCATCTCACAGTATGTGCTGAGCTCCATTCTGCCCAGGTTGCCAGCACTAGCCACAGTGCACAAGCTATGTGTGGTGTAAACTGACCCATGCAGAAGAGTACCCATGACACCCATCCTTGGATACTCCAGGTGAGACTCCACAGCAGACTGGGTTCCGGGTTGGTGTCTGACCCCAGAGTGGTCCAGAAGGGGGCCTGGAAAGAGAGCTCTGCCAATGCATGCTCGACACAAAGGATGGGCGGACTGGACCTCACATGTCCTTTGGGTTGGAGGGCTCATGCTACACCTAGACAAGGACGCAAATAGTTGAGAACTACAGAGAAGGCAGTGGACAGAAGCCCTGAGGGACACAGGGTGTCAGTAAGGAGAAGCATCAGGAGAAAGACGCTATCCATTAAGTATGGCAGTAAAGCCCTGGGCCTAGAGCAGGCACCGTTTCACAGACACATTGCAGCTCCTGTGTGTGTTTCAAGGGTAATTTAAGACTCTGGAGACGTGTGTCGGTAGGGGCGGAAGACTAAGACTCAGAGACATGGGGAGCTCGTGACCATGTTTGGGCCCTGGTACAGGAAGCTCCTGCCCCAGCTATAAGACGGCATCACCTGCAGCCGAGCCACCACGCCCACTTTCCCGAGGCAGAGCAGGGCCACTGCAGAGGCTGCTCCCTGCTCTTTCATCCCTAGCTGTGTAATTTCGAGATAAAATGACAGTCATCTAGATACCCTGATACCTCTCTTGAACCCCCACTAATCTCACCAAGTCTGTAAGACCTCATTAAAGTGGGAAGGACATGGAAACCCCACAACTGGAGGTATTTTAAAATAAATGGAAGACCAATGAATCCGGGGGACTAACATATGCCTAGGGCATCTTAACCTTCTAGTCCATGACTAGGATTAATAATGGGATGAAAATCTCTTCATGACACTAGAAGAATAAAAACATATTTTTCAAATGGTGTCCCACCTTCCGGGCTCCAGCCACACCATACCTCTTACCAGGTCAAACGTGAAAATGTTCATCCCTTCTCCTGCAGGACGGACCCAGGACCCGGGGCTTGGTGAACCCTTTCTTATCTGAGGCTTGGGACAGATCTAAACTCTCCGCCCAGCCCCATCGCAAATAAGTAAGCACAACTTGATCCACCCTGTAATCAAAACATGATTTATTCTGGAGGTCTGAACCCACAGCAAAACAATAGATAATAGCCAGCTTATTAACAAGAGATGAAAGTGTTATTTTTAGTTTAGGCTAAACTAGAAAAAGAAGTTGACTCGGTGTGGGCTAACCACGACAAGCCAGCTACGTGTGTTCACGGCTCACCTAGCTCTGTGCCTAGCGGGGCCGGGATAACAGGTGTGGGTCTCTTCTTGTAACTCTCTGTGGCATTTTGAAATGAACACAGGTGATCTAGGCAAGTGACAGTCACCTCAGTGAACAGCTTTCTCTTCCTTCTTAGAAAACATCTTGAAATCGCTTCCAAATGCTGAGCAGACTCAGGCCTGGGAAGATTTTACAAATTCAGTGGAAGCCGCACTCGGCTCCAGCTCACACTGAGCTGGCATCTGCTCTCGCCTGGCTCCAGACTTCTCTGCTAGGTGGGCAGACAGCAGGCGCGGTGCACGGTGACACGGCGCGAGAGGGACGGCCGCGGCTGGCTGCTCTGGAAAGATGTCTAATTAGGAATTCATTTCTCAGTTCCCACGAGGAATACACGAAAGAAGGAGGAAGAATCACGAGACAGCGTTTTATCAGAAAAAACTTTCACTTTAAATATTTGCAATAGCTTTTAAAATTAAACAAAGAGATAGCATGTCTAACTTACAGATGGGAAACTGAAACCAGAAGATCATCATCACCTAGCAATTTCCTAGTGATTCTGGAATGGAAACACAGTTTTCCTACGTTTCATTTCAGTCCCATGACCTCAGCATTAAAATACTGAGCAGGTATAAGGAAGCAAACAAACGAAACAAAACAAACGGAAAGTGTAACTCAAACTGCGGGATGTGCAATTTCTATCGCTGGCTCGAGTGGAGGAGCTTTACCAAGCCAACCGCCCTGCTGAGAAGAACCGAAGCAAACTGCACAGAATACAAAATTAGGAGTTGAACGGCAACAGAGGGCAACATAGTGAGTGCTCAGAGTCAAAAATCCCAGAGCGAGAAGCAGCAGCAAACCGGAAGCCCCGGAGGTAGGCGCCTGCCCCGCACCTGTCCCAGAAGCCTTCGCCGCCTCCCCAGCCGCATCACGGCGCAAGCGCAGGCAGGGGCTGGCACTTCAGCAGACGTCCCAACCCGGGCTCTGAGACAGACGGTGAGCCCCAGGCCACCAAGGCACCACGCCTGCAAAAGCTGAGAATTTATAGACAAAGAACTCACAGATGATTGGGGGGGGCGGGGGCGGGGATGGGGTGTCAGTACAGAGACAGAAAGAAAGGAGAAATATTTGAAGCGGTGTTGGCTAAGAATTTTCCCAAAATGCCAGAAACACTCAACCACAAAACAGAAACAGCTTTAAAAAATACAAGAGAAAAAATCCACTAGATCCATCACAATCACCTCATGCTAAAAACATAGGATCAGCCCGTTGAAGGTCAAAATCAGAGAGAAATCTTAGAAACAGACACGAGTGAGGGGTGGAGGTAGCAGAGGGTGCGGGGGGCACAACCCATATTCAAAGGAGCCACAGTTTTACAGCAAGCTGAATTTTCCAACGAGTGGGGCCAAGAAGTTGGTGCAATGACATCTTTAAAAGGCAGCAAGAGCCAGACATGGTGGTGTATATCTGTAAACCGAGCACTCCAGGGGGCTGAGGCAGGAGGGTCACAAATTTGAGCTCAACCTCATGACCTTTCGGGTTTGTGCTGACTGGAGAGAAGTGAGCTGCGACTCTGTCTGGAAACGCAGTAAGCTTTAGTGAAGTCTGTATCCTGCGGGGTGGGGGGACCTGGGCCTTTGGCATCACAATGCCCCGCGCGCCCTTCAGCTCTGCGCTTTCCAGCCGTCCCGCCCGAGCCAGGCACTGAGCCTCTCTGAGCCTTCTTTGCGCCGTACTGTAAAGGAGATTCCTGGTCCCCAAAGAGCTGTGGTCAGGAAGTGAGGCTCCAGCTGGGAGCTGTGTGGGGCCGTGCGTGACTCACGGGTGGCACCGGGAGCCGCAGGTGCTGCTTTCCTTCCCGAGGCAGAACAGGTGGAGGAAAGCACCACCGAGTGACAGCAGCCAGTGGGACGAAGGCTCGTGAGTGCACCGTCGCTCTGAGGACGGCCAGGAGGACGCTGGGCCCTAACAGAAGCGACCTGCTCTCTCCGTGCTTGCTTCCCCATTCCTCAAGCTGTGAAGCTCGGTTGCCTTAGAGATAGGCTAGTCCATAGCCATCAGTAAAAGTAAGCACCCTGCTAAGAATTTGTAGGAAATGCATTTAATTAAGTGCCATCTGAGCCACCCACACTGTGAAAGAGGGTTCTGGCAACCAGAGGGTGATTGCTGCCAAGTTCCTGCCAAACGTTATTTTCCTAAGTTAGGGTGTTGTTTTTTGTTTTGTTTTGTTTTTTTCTAGCAAGACCTGAACAAAGAATTCCAGATGGCAGTGTGGAGTGAGACAGCCCTCTTGCAGCAAACCAAAAGTCTCCCAAAGTGCAAAGTCTTTTAAAATGGTTTCCCCGGATAAAGAGGGGTGGCCAGTACAGGCCAACGAAAAGTCAGAAATAACGCTGGCGAAGCTTGAAGAAGTACGTTTAGGGCTTTTTTTTTCTCTTTGACTGTGCCCACCTCAGAGAACGCCAATGCAGAGCCTATGAAAGTACAGGGTTCTTGCCAAGTGCTGGCTGCATGGACCTGGACCTACCTCTAGAGAAGACCATGAGTTCACAAGAAGGACATAAACCATACCACTTTGAGCACCTTTGGATGCTTCAGCTGATGACCAATTCAATCCTTGCAGTGACCTTAGTTATTCCTTGGTTTTTAGACCCTGAAACCCAGCCTACGTGTGGGTAGAGTTCATCTGCTCTCACAGAACCAGCCGCGCGGCTGGCTTCCTGCAGCCTTGTGCAGGGGAGTAGTTTGCATGCCTTCTTTCTCCTTAGCCAGAAGAAAAATGTAGGTGTGCAAGCTGTGAGTGACAGTGTGAAAATCATTTAATTAACTGTTAATTTTCCCTCTAGATGTAGTGGCAAAGAGAGAAAATGATAGAGGTATTGTTTTCCTAGCTCTTTAGGATTAGAAAATAATGGAGTATAGATATGGAAAGGGTTTAAGTACAGCCCACAAGTGCAACCTTGGCCCCTAGTGGTGACCTGTCTCCACCCCAGGGTCCCATGTCACCCGGATCACCCAGATTACTGAGCCACAGAATCAGACATCCAGTAGCCTCCACACAGCCCCAGCGCTATGCCGCAAATAGAGTGAATTCAGTATATGTCAAACTGAACTCATCACTTAGTAGTGCACGTGCTCTCTCTCCAGGCTCTCCCTCTGCAGTGAACAGCCCAGGCCGTCATTCTCAACAGCGTTGGCACAAAAGCCCCCGGGGGCGCGGGGACACCTCCCTCCCCCTCTCCTCCCTCTGCAGCCGGGTCCTGCCAGTTCCACCTTTGTATATTGTGCGCACCAGCTCTGTCTCTCTGTCTCTCTGTCTCTCTGTCTCTCTCTCTCTCTCTCTCCCCATCTCTTCACCCTTCCCAGCATCTCTGCCTTAGTTCATCATTATTTCTTGCATGAATTAAACCAAGTCTCCGAGCCAACTCATCTCTCGTCTTATTTTGACATACTCCACTCTCTAAATGATATGCAGAGTAAATCATATGAAATGTTATCTGGTCATGGAAGAAACTAATAAAAATAATAATCATGAAAGATCGGTAGATAACACAGAGATGGATGCATGGATCGATGCATGGATGGATGGACAGATGGACCCACAGATAGACTGATTATCCCTCTAACCAGATGAAGTTGCAGCAGAGGGGCACAGGGCAACAACAAATGCAGGCAGATCATCTGGACATTTGGAAAGTCCAGACTTCCAAAACCTACAGGCTGCCAGAGGAGCCCATTCATCCTTAAAAGAGGGTTATGGTCTGATCTCACGAATGACTGTCTCTGTGGAGGATAGGCAGCTAGTGAGCAGGGTGAGATAAAGGCTGGACAAGAGCTAAACCAGTAAGGAGAACAGAAGATGGCAAAGATGAGGATTCAGGGCAGCAGCAGCTGAGCGCTGAGCATGCACACCAGCAGAGTGGGGAGAGAAATGCAGCCACGCCAGGGTCACAGACGAGCACATTCGTGCTGGAAAGCCGGAAGTGAGCGCTGCCCCTGGCAGACCTGGCTCCCGGCCGTGACGGAGTAGCAGGGTCAGGCTCACGCTCTTGACTTAACCAACAGCAGCAAAGATGGGACAATGACTTTCAGGTACTGAGCTGCGAGCAACACAGGAAGGGGATCCGGAGAGAAAGGAAACAAGCAAGGCTGGCTGAGGGTGGTCCAGCCGCCTGGTTGGAGGGGGCTGCCAGTTAAATGATGGGGCGAGAAGGATAAACTGAAAGCCTGGCAGTCTCCCTGAGTGAAGCAGGTGAGGTTGGGAACTCATAGATGTCGAGGTAGCTACATCCGCAGAGTGGGATGATAGAGAGGGGAAATCTCCAGAGAGCTTCTTCTGAGGATCTCTTCTGAGCACTGAAACTTTATGGCTTCAACTGTGTTTGAGGGTTGTGCCATCCAAACGAAGGCAGGTCGCATGTCTCTCTGTGATCAGCTTGTCCTCTGTGACTCCTGTTTCCTCGATGGCTGACTGACTCTCCTGACTCGTGTCGGACTCCTCCTTGGAGACTCAGGCTCAGACGCCACTAACCTTTTCCTGGTCACTGTTACCGACTCGGTCTCTGTCCTGCAGGACCACACTGCCTACTGCTCAACACGAGTTAAGAGAAAACAGTTGTGAGAGGGCATGCTACCCTCCTCAGGGTGTTTCATTAGCGCTGTCTTCTGGTTGTCACATCTTCCACCAGTGGCCACAGAGGTGACAGTGTCACACGCCCGCTGAGGACAGGTGAAGCTGACCTTTCAGGACAGCCTTCAGTTAGACCAAACCAAAGTTTGCCTGAGTATTGGCAAACTCCCTGCCAGGTGAAACTGTCAATGTTCTAAACTATTTGTTCACAGGAGTCAAAGCAGTGGTGATTGCCAAAGAGAAAGATGATCTCTTGTAAGGGAAGCAGCTGGTCTCGAGAGACCTTGAAGTTCCAAGCCGATGGTGAGAAACTTGAATCCAAGGGCACTGAGCGACAGACACTGGGTGTGCTGGGACCAGAAAGTGTCCTCATTTCAATGGGCCTCTGTTCTGTGAGTAATGAGATTATCACAGGTCCCAGCTTCATGTTATGACCTGATGGAAATCCAATCTCAACCCGTCCCAACCCGTGTGATAAACCAGAGGAGCCTGCAGCTCAGTTGTCACCACCTTTTCAATGCAGTCATCATAATTAAAAAATTATAAGCCAGACTTTTGCCAAGGATTCAGACGAACCAGCAAAAGAAGGGGGAAGGTGTCGCTTTCGGTGGAAGGGCAGGTCCGAGGTTGTGAGGCAAGGACAAACGGTCACATGAAGGAGGCTCCTGAGACCCGGGCCGAAGACTGCCCAGTGCTGGAGCTTGTTCCCAGGGAAGGGACCTTTCTATTTGGGAGAATGTGCTGCTGGTTTGATGCCTGTGACAAAACCAAGCCTCTTCCCTCCACTCCTGAGTCTTGTCTTGGAAAACAGGCCTGCCCCAACATGCGGGAGAAAACATACAGAGTGTGATGAGCTCAGATATAAATCTGAATTCCATGGAAAATAGCCCAAATGAGTGACATCTTGTCTGCCCTGACAGTGCTCTGGATCCAGCCTGGCTCTTTGCAAAGGAAGATTCAAACCCCGACATATCCCATCCAGCTGGCAAGGTTTTTAAGCACCTGGTAATAACAGAGAAGCCAGCGACAATTTGTTAGCATCAGATAGTCTCAGGGTGGCACAATTGATAAAGTTTAACCTTGAAGGCAGGAGAAAAAAATTTTTTTCTTCTCTAATAATAGACTGACAGTGACCTTACCATCTTCAGATATTTGAGCATTTAAATAGACAAACTTGTAAAATGCCTAATTAACAGGTGATGGTCAAAAGCTGGAGTATGGAGAAGACGGTTGGTGGGTGCAGCTGATCTTCAATGCTCTCACTCCTTTACTTCCTCTCTCTTTGCTGACAAGTGAGCAACGAGCAGAGAGAGAAGCTGGGCAGGAGCTGTGGGGTCGCTCTACAAACCCAGGAGGGCTGGAGCTGAGGACCCCAAGAGACCCATGAAGCAAAATGCCATGGAGCCTCATGCTTTACAGTCAAATGTCTTGCAAGCTGGGCATAACCCTGGGAACCAAGGCTACTCCAAGTAGAACTGAAACTACCCAACCAGTAGTCAGTGCTCTTCCCTTTGGAGTCTAGAACTTGGTGTTTTGAAGATTTAGGCATCCATGCTTCTCCTCTTAGAGTGGGTTTTACCTCTGTTTGGAGATGTGCGGAGAGACACCAGTATGTTTAAATCTAGGACCACTGCCTGGGCTGTTTCCCGAGACATCCAGGTCCTCCACGTGAGACAGCCTTGGGGACTGTCATGGGCAAGCGAGACCTGGCCCTGCCAATGGCCCCACACTGCTGTTCCCTGTGTGGTGCACTTGGAAGAAAGCTCTCTCGACCCGGGGGGCGGAGGGCCGCTCTTCTGCTCCTCTGCCTCCTGTGTCCTTAACCTCTTGCCAGCGTGTGCTGCTTTGGGCACACGTTCCGAAGGAATAGTGGTTACTGTGCGACTATGCAAAACCACTTGACTGAAGGAGAGGGAGACAAAGGGTTTTGTTTTCCCATCTCTCGTTCAGTGAACACAAAGGTACATGTGACTGTAATTCCTCCCACACCTGTTACAATGTTTATTTATAAAACAAGTGTTCATCTCTATATATTTTTCTTCCATTCCTTTGAAGAAAATTTGTGTGTGTGTGTGTGTGAGTGTGTGTATTTTCAACATCCTTCAAAGGGTATTCTAGGAGCACCTAGTTTATCAAGATGCTCAAAAGAGTACACAGTTAAACACAAATTTTAAGCACATATTCAAACAGCAAATCCCTTCCGCCTTGTGTGCTCCCCTGCATGTGTGCAAAACTAACTCCCTCCCCTTCTTCGAGATTATGCTCAAATATCAGTCTTTCCAACCCACACTCCCCTACTTTACTCCTTATTTTCCCAAAACACCACAAATCTTCAAATGTAACTTTCAAAGGTCTCTATATACAGATTAAAAATATTCTTGGAAAACAATATACCCTTACTGAATGTATACAGATGTTTTCCTTGTTATTATTCCCTAACAATAAAGACAACTATTTAAGTAATATTTACATTATGTTAGGTAATATGAGTCATCAAAAGATGATTTAAAGTATATGGGAGTGCTAGAGTTTGGCTAAGTGTTCTCCAAAGACCATGTACTGTAGACTTGGCTGCTGGTCCGTGCACTATTGGAAGGGGTGGAGATTTCAGAAGGCAGGGCACAGTGGGAGGAGGGGTCATTGGGGTACACCATTAAGGGAGATACTGGGACTTCAGGCATTTCTCTCTTTCTTTTCTCTCTCTCTCTTTCTCTCTCTCTCTCTCTCTCTCATTCTCTCTCTCTCTCTCTCTCTCTCTCTCTCTCTCTGCCATGAACTAAGCATTTTCATCTGCCAAACATCTCACCACATTGCATTGCCTTGTCACAGGCTCAAAAGAACTGACCAATCCATCATGAACTGAATCCTTCAAAAGTGGGAGCTAAAATAACCTTTCTTTCTGTTAAGTTGATTATCCCAGGTATTTTGTTATAGACATGGAAAACTGATTAATACGGGGAGGATATGCATAGATTCCATGCAAATACTACACAACTTTAATAAAAGACTTGAACATTCTTGGATTTTGGTGTCCATGAGGGTTTCCTAGAACCAATGATTAGTGGATACTGAAGGCCAGCTGTACTAGAAAACATACTCGCTTGATTTGGCTGTTGCTCATTGTTTGATCCCTCTCACTAGAATGTATCTTCTAAGGAGATAGAGATCTTTATTTTTTTTTCACTAACTGATCTACTATACAGAGTTCTAATGCATAGTTGATGTTCAATAAATATTTGTTGAAAAATTTATTTTATGGGTTATTTTCCCAAACATTGTTTTGTAATCATCTTCTCAAACTAGGGCGTTAAAAGAAAGCCAATGGTCTCTTCTCCCACTCCAGTTTTAGAACTAATAAAAGACGCCACCAGGAACTGGGAGGACAAACGACTAGTTTGAAAGAAGAAATGAACCAAGTTTTCAAGTTTTCATCAGCGAATGTGGAGAAGTCTCACACCGCTTTGAGCTTTGTGGAACTTGACACTGTTTCCATATATAACTGGATGTCCTCATAAGAAGTTTCTGTCTCTTTTATTAATAGCCATGTAGCAATATCATCAGCTTACCAGCCACACATTTCCTTTCATCCAGTCCCGATAAGGTAAGTTTCCCGTCTGGCTTAGCTGGAAGAGAGCTGGCCAAGATTCAATCAAGATAAGATTAAAGTTGTGTGCTTGAGCAGAGGGAAACTCCTGAGGAGTCATCAGAGAGATCTCTTCCATATGTTGATGGAGTGCATTTAACCCTCACTATCCACAATGACAATGTTAGGTCAGGTAGCAAGCAAGTTGCAAGGATGGAACACTGACCGGAAGTCAGGATACCCAAGCACTACCACTGGTTTCCTCACTAACGACCTGGGGGTTGCAGGAAGGATCAAAGCTCCCAGGAAGCTCTCACCTGCGCCATTTGTAAAATAATGGGGTTGGGATTGATCATCTCTAAGGTCCTTTCAACTCCAAGTTAATGTCATTCCAAGCACCTCTGGGGATGTCTGAGGTTGCCTGGGTACCACCTGCGCTAGGGTGGAGATCATAAACTCCTCTTCCAAATGTGAGTCTAAGTGAACGCTCAGTAACATTAACCATAGCCATCCCTGGTGGAGAAGCTGGGGCTGAGTGCTGACAGCAGTTGCCAAGAAAATAAGACCCAACCCATCTCCCCACATTGCTGAAGTCCTGATCTTGTTCAACATTGCCCAGAGAATGCCTGCGGGCTCCCTGCTCACGAGGGGTTAGAAAAGATCCCCCATTGGGCATCACTTTCCTCTATCTTTAGGGAATGAGATGTCCTAAAACTTTCTCAGAAAAATCTCAGAGTATTTCGCTTGGCCAGTCAAATACCAGATGATTCATTTATGGGGAAAGAAGGTACAAGAACCACAGCTTGGTGAGAATTCCATGCAGAAATGGACCTTGATTAAGAAGCATCTGGAAGAACTGCCAAGAGCACTTTGATCAAAGAAGAAAATGAAAGTGTGACTCTCAGATGTCACCACATGTTACAGTGGCATGGTACTAGAGTAAGAGTTAATAACAGATCAATTGAGCAGAGCAAAGCATAAGATCAAATTCAAATATATATATTTAATATATGTACACAAATGTATGTGTGTAATGATATTTGTGTGAGTTACACCTAAAACAAAAGTTAGATCCTTAAATTAGAAGGGGGATGAGTTATTTGGTACAAGACCCTGGACCTAATTTACATCATATACCAAAATAAAATTCAGATTAATTGCACAATGGCATAGTAAAAATGACCAATAAAACACTTAAAAAGCAATATAGCTAAGGACTTACCCAATTCCTAAGCATATCAATGAAAGAAGATACAACACAGAAAGACAAATATGCAGGAGCTCGCCAAACTTTGAAATTCACTTTACAAAAGGGCATTAGCTAAGTTAAAAGATGGACAGTAAGCCAGAAGGAAAGAATTTAAAACAATATGACAAGAAAAGTGGTTACAATTCTCCATGAAGGGCTCTTAAATCATCCACCCATTACTAGCTTGCTTGACTTTGAATGAGTCACTTAGTGCCTTAAACTGGTATCATTTTAGTGAGTATAATAATTGAAAATATCACCTAAAATGTGAGGATTAAAAGAGCTAACACTCGAAAACACTGTCACAGTGAAGGCTTATTAAATGTGGCTGTCATCAGCACTGCAAGGATTATTACATTGTTATTTAATGTTATAATAAATGACATAATAGTAAGTATTTAGATTGGTGTATAACAAAGTATTATTATTAAATACCACAGTATAATTAGGATTAAAAATGTGGAAAGGTTATTCACACCAGAAAAATACATATAGCGAGCAAATAAAATAGTACCTGTTCACCTGCTATTAAATCAGGCATTTTAAAACAATAATATTTCTAAACAATGACCTATTGAGTTATGTGGGGAGAATTCTCTTACTTAATTGATGAAAATCCAACTTAGTATAATCTTCCAGGAGAAAAAGTTTTTAAAACATGTCAAAACATATCACAATGATTTTAGACAATATTGATATCATTTAACCTAACAGTTCTTTTTTTTTTTTTTGTACCAGGGATCGAACTCACAATCTCGTGCCTGCCAGGCAGGTGCTTACGCCTCTGAGATAAACTCCTGGGCCTATCTTTTTGAGACTGGGTCACACTGTGTAGTTCAGGCTAGACGTGCGCTCACTTTGTAGCCCAAGCCGGCCTTGAACCCACAACGCTCCTCCTACCTCAGCCTCCAAGGTGTGCACCACCACACCTGGCTTTAACCTAAGAATTCTTATCAAATCAAGATGATTCATCATAATAGAAAATACCAGAAATAATTTAAGGTTCTATAAATCAATGTTTGCTCCATCCATGCAGTGGAATTCTATCTTGCCTTTGAAAGTCAAATTCTTAAAATGTTTAAAAATAAGGAAAAATGTTCACAACACTTGTTCAATGAAAAAAGTTTTTAAAATGTGTACATGTAATACATATAAAAGGCTATATCAAGAAGATACAGATACATTAATGCACACAAACATGAAATATTTTTGATATATGTGTACCCATGTTTATAGCAGCACAATTTATAATAGCTAAATCTTGGAAGCAACCCAAATGCCCATCACCTGAGGAATGGATTAAAAAGACGTGACATTTTTAAATAATGGAGTACTACTCAGCTATAAAGAAGGATAAACTCAATGCTTCTATAGATAAATGGATGCAACTAGAGGCCATGCTCATAAGTGAAATAAATCAAACTCACGTGTATAAACATCATATCGTCTCCCTAGTGTAAGAAACTGAAAGAGTAAATAAGGTCCAAAATGCACAATAGATATTGTGAAAAGGAAGGGAACTGCTCAAAAGGAAAGAACTGGGATGGGGGGAGGAGAAAAGAAGGAAGACAAAAGAAGAAAAAAATATAAGCTAAGATAACTATACTACTAATTTCTTTCTGTTTTTTTGAAAAGAATGGTTTGTGCTTTTATCATTTGATCAGTTTTTATGCCTGTATCTTGTAATCTGAGCAACTGCTTTGAAGATAACAGCACACAACATATTAACCATTGTTAATTTCCTATTATCTTTTTTGAAATTCTGTATCATTCTTTTACTGCATTTTTCATTTAAAATAAAAAATATGAAACAGAAATACACTATTTCTAGGTGGTAGAAATGATAGAGATTTTTATACGTTTATTTTCTTTGCACATTTCTCTATTTTCCAAATTTTATGTTATTTATGTAGAGCAATATTTATTTCGGAAAAATACAACAAATGTCACTTTCAATGGCCCTGAAATCACTTTCACGTTTCTCTCACATTACTTTCCAAGCAGCTATTATTTTGTCAAGTTGGAGATTAACACTCCAGTCGGGCAGATGAGGGTTTGTGTCGCTCCCACACAGGATGTGAGCTCTGGACCAGCGCGATCCATCACGCTGAGCCCGCTCCCACTCACTCATCCCCTCCTCAGCCAGTTTTTAGGAGGTCGAGGCATCCACAAAGAGCTGGGATTCAGGGCCATGCCCTTCTGGACTAGAACCCTGGCTCTGTGCTGCCCTTGACCTTGGACTCGGTGCCATGAACGAAGCAGTCTCAGGAAAAAACCTGAGAATTTCCACGCTGGCCCCAGAAGAGCTTGTGGTGCAGACCATCAGGGACCTGGGATTTTCATCTGTGAGTAGCGGGAGACTTTAACCCCGGGCAGCAGCAGGATCTCTGCAAAGTTCCCACTAGCGAGTATCTCCTGAAGCAGGGCCGGAGAAAGAGACGGGAGGAGAAGCCGGTGACTGCTGAGCAGGTTCAGAAGGACAAGGAGGCTGGTCTGAGAGGCTGGGACTAAAGAAGAGGCAGCGGATCTGTGAGTGTGAGCAGGAGTTGTTGTTTGGATGTGAAAGAATAAAGACAGAAACTGATAACAAGTCCTGGAATTTTTATTAAATAAATGATAGGGTTGAGGCGCTTCCAAACCATTATTCACTCTTTATCTCTTCATATTTAAAACTAATGTATTTACTTCAAATTTTAATTGACCAATAAAAATGTACATATTCACCACGTACAAGATGATGCTTTGGTGCGTGTGTATGTATGTGCCGGTAAGATCAACCTGTCAATATATGCAGTACCTTGTTTTTTGTGATAAGGTTTGAAATTTGCTGTCAGTGGTTTTTTGAGAATTTGCAAGATTGTCACTACCGTCATCGTCATGCTCACCGACCTCCTTTGGTCACAGAACCGCGGTTCCATTCAGCGCGGCAAGGACCCGGGTCAGCGGGTTCCACGTCCCAGGCGCCCGTGCAGCCTGGCGCTGCGCGTGCACTGCGATCCGCTGCCCTCAGGTAGCGCGTGCAGGAGAGCGGCCCAGAGCACGGGGCGCAGGAGAGGAAGGCGAGCGGCCATGCAGAGAGGGGAAGAAGGCAGACCTCGCAGGGTGTTCACTGACGTGACGAGGAGTCTGGACTTCACTGGAGAAACCTCTGGCTCCTCTGAGAGTTTTCAAGCAAAAGTGAGCTAAGTGAAATGAAACGCAGATTCTGTTCATCTGTGGAAAGCAGATTGGAGGAAGCAGGAAGCAGGGAGAAGAGAAGGCGACGGCTTGACTGAGCATATCCGCTGAGCAAGTCTACCTCCGCCTCGGACAGAAAGGTGTGAAGCTTCCAGGAGCCGGCAGCAACGCCAGGCTCGAAGCCCTGAGAATAACAGGGGCAGAGTCTTCAAAATCGATGTCTACCCATTCAGAGAGGCTGAGGAAAATCTCAAAATCTAACTCCAAATCCGACCCACGGGGGTCAATCTCAATTGTGGGATTTGACCTGCGGGACAAATTGCTCAAGTGATGGAAGGAATTAAAGCAGATTCTCAACTATCCAGGATATGCAACAGAGGAGACTGGCAGGGAGTCAGTGAAATAAAGACAGCCGGAGGAGGTTCTGTAGAATTAAAGATAATCAATATCCTGGGGGCATGATTAAATGCTGTGTCCCCTTGTGCTACTTCTTTATTCTGCCCAGTGGCTGCTGTCCAGGAGCTCTTATCTCAGCATTCCCGAGCCTTCTGACCCCTCGCCATACCGACGATCACGTCCTTCCAGGTGCGAGTCCTCCGAGCCAAATGGAAAGGAAATGATAGGAAAAATGACTCAGCCAGCACACCCAGGTGGTATCACCCCAAGATACCTACAGCTGTCTCAGCATGGGCCTTATTTTTTAAATATATTAAATGAAATCAGTGTAGTAACTTGAAGCTATCCAATTGTAACACATTTTTAGGCATATTTGAGACAATATTTTTGTATTATAAATAAAAACATGAAAAATAAATAAACGGTAGAAGAAAAATAATCTATAAAAGTCCTATCTAGAGTAGTGACAGCGAAAGAAGAAAAGAAGAAAGGAAGGAGCATGAGGAAGAGGAGTAGGAAAAAGAAGAGGAGGAGAAGGAGGAAGAAGAGGAGGGAAGAAAGGAAAAGGAGAAGAAAAAGAAGAGGAGAAAAATAAGGGAAGGAAGAAGAAAGGAGGAGGAAGAGGAGAAAGAGAAGGAGCAGCAGGATGGAGAAGGAGGGAACAAAGAGGATCATGAGAGGGGAAGGAAGAGAGGGAGAATGAGAAAGAGAAGGAAGAAGAAATGAGGAGGAGGAAGAAGAGAAAGGAAGAAGAAAAGAAGCAGGGGAAAGGGAAAGGGCAGGAGGGGAAGAGGAAGGAGAGAGGAGGAGGGGAGAGAAGAGAGAAGGGGAGGAGAGCGGGGACGAGGGGAGGAGAAAGAGAAGGAGGAGGACGACGAGGGGGTGGGAGGCGGGGCAGGCCCGTATTTTCAGGGTTCCCGCGAAAACATCGGGAACCGCGAGGGAGACACTGAGTCTCCTCTCCTGCCCGATACACGTGAGGCCGGAGCAGGAGCACCCAGCACGGCGAGTCCCACAGCGAACTCACAAGCAGAGCAGAGCTTCTCCAGGCTCACAGCGCAGCAGCGGGGTGCGCAGCCCAGCACTGCCCCTTCCCGACCCTGAGGCTCGGTCCCTTGCTCCCCCCGCCTCAGTTTCCTTATCTGCAAAGCCATAATAATGCGTGCTGCTCAGAGCTACTAGAGGCGCAGTCAGAGCCTGTGTGCGAAGCCCCGGACACAGCCTGACGCGGGGCAGCAGCGAGGACGTCTCCAGCACTCGCGCCCGCGCACGGTTTACTGTCCCGGGGGGCTGACGCTGCCCCAGCCACCGGTGGCCACATGTCCTAGCCCCAGCCTCAGAGCGGGAGACCAGGCTGACTGAGCACCCCCGAGAGGAGGGAGGCGAGCAGCGCCCCGTGCCGTGGGTGAGCCTGTGTCCGTGACAAGTGCGACCTTCCACCCTAACCAGGGCGGGGAAGCCGGCTGAAATACGGAGCGCTCCGCAGACGTCTGCTTACTTCTTCCACTCACTGTGCTTGGGAGTCGAAAGACTGAAAAACCTCCCGCCCCCGAGTCCTCCTGCGGAAGGCTTAGGGAGGCCCGCGTGGGAGTCTGCTGCTGCGGACAGGGGGCGGTGGTTAAGGATGGGGGCTCCGTGATGGCGTCTGCTGCCCTGCGCAAGGCCCTGGCTTGACCCCAGCAACCCCACCACCACCTCCAAAGGGAAAAGAAAAGGCGCTGGGTGTTCTCATGGGGCCTCCGGGAAACGCACTCGCCCTCCTCAATCCTGGGGTGCAGTTGTCACAGCCGGGGGAGGTGGGCAGGAATTGTGCCACAGCGACCTCTGACACTGACCCCAGGAGTCCCCCGGGGTAGCGCTCCTCAGTCAGCTTCCTGCTTCTCAGCGGGTCCCCTGGGAAAGTCACACTTCCCCACCCCGGGCATCCCGATGGAGCTCAGGAGGCGCTGTCCGGTGGACTCCCGGAGAGAAAGCTGAGACCGGCCCGTCTCAGGTGGGCACCGGCCTACCGCTGCTTCGGGCTTCGAGGCTCATGAGGGAACGCACGGCAGAGAGGCACAGGCAGCCCCTGTGGTCTTCAGCCCTCCACACCCTGCCTGCACGGCCTGCTGGAGTTTGAAAACAGCCCAACAGGGTGCCTCGCTGCGCAGCGGTAGAGGCCGGAGGTTAAGAGCAAGGACCCAAGTCACCAGGGTCCAAGTCACAGCTCCGCCAAGTTGCTCGAGTTTCCTGTGTTTCCATTTCCTGTGCTGTAAGATGGAAGCCATTACCACACCCACCTTACACAGTTGTTTTGGGAATGAAGTTGAGTTAATCGCGCAAGGTTCTCGGAGTAATTCGTGATGGGTGCAAGGCACTCCGAGAGGGCAAGTCCGGGACCACGGTGGGCAGGGGCTAAATTCATCCCCTGGTCCCCTAGTCCTGTCCTCCCTGGGGGTTCCGAAGGGCACGCACCGCATTCTCCATGTTAGTTATCATTTCCTTGGTGGGGATTCTTCAAGCAGGTTATCTGTTTGGCTTATCAAATTCTCTTAGATCGTGGAACCTGGGGCTCCAGCATGTTTATTTCTAATTATTTGAACGTACGTTTTCTCCTATCCAAACCAAGGATTTTAAACAACGTCTCGTCCAGGTCAGCCCTTTCCGAATTGAACCTCCTGCTCCTGCTCCTGAGCTTTCACTTGTGTCCCGTCTACCCATTAGGACAGACGTCCCACTTCCTGCTGACGGACATGCCACATGAGTACCGTCAGACTTCTGATGGATGGAGCCACATGAACACAGCTTCCTGGGAGGCTGGGCTCAAGGCTCACTGGACAGCAAGCAAGCCTGGGAGGTTTCGGAGACGTGTGGAGTGAGTCAGGCACCCCTACATCTCAATGCTTATAAACCAGGCGGCCTCTCCTCCTCCCCTGACAGTTGTCACATTCTCGAGCGTAGCTCTTCCCATCACTTCCCCTTTTCCAGCATTGATTTAGAAAAGGAGAGGCACATACGCCAGCTTCTACAAGCTCCTAGCTTCATAATCTCCAAACTTATGTGGACAGGAGCATCGGACGCCCTGCTCATGTCACCCCATGGGGAACTGGGGCACAAGGAACTCACACAAGTTGCCCTACAAGTAAGGCCTTTCCTTGATCCAGAGATCTCTGCCGATGTATACTATGAAATCCTAAAGGACAGACATCTTACTTTACATATATGTGCATGTGTGTGTATATATATGTGCATCTAGCTATCCATCCACCCATCCACCTACCAGTTCCAGCAGGCTAACTTGCTAGTTTGTAAGTAAGGTAATATGTTCCGCCCCACCTGATCTCAGACTAATTTCCTGTTCACCCGTATCCATCTCATCTCCAAAACCGACCTTCTATCTGAAGCCACCATGGATATAATTATGAATATTTTGGAAAGTGACATTAATTTTATTGCATCACTTCACTGAGTAGAATGTCAGATTTATAGTGAAAGTATAAAAGTAAACAAATTCTACAAATAATACTTTGCTGCTATAGTGCTGCATAATTAGTAAAGGCTGCAATTATAATACAACTTTAAATAACATTATTATAATGGATTTAACACAATCAACCAAAGGCTAAGGTTCACAATGTGAAATTCAGGACAATATGGAAACTTAGAAAGTTCACATTGCAGCTATGCATTACATTTAACCACACACCCAGCGATGCGAGCATTAACAAAACCCACAACAACTACGATGAATAATTTTCTTCCAGAACAGGCATAGGTATACAGAAAGGTAAGCGACTTTAATCAGCTCCTCAGACAAACTGATCCCATTATAACTTTTCCCAGATTATGAACTCTTAAAGAATGAGCTCTGTTATTTTTCCCAGAATTCAATACCCCTGCCCCTCTTTTAAACTAAAGCATAAATTCATAAAAATGTGAAGTCCGAATATTAGGAGGCTCTGTCAACAAGCCACACCTGGTGGCGCTGGCTCTGGGTGCCCTCTCTGGGAGCACGTGGCGCAGAACTAGGAGTCCTTCAGGTCTCTGAGCTGTTGCTGACTTTGCAAACCCTTCTGAGAAAGGGTGCAGCATCTGGAAACCCAGTGGAAGGGGTGGGGATTTAGCTCAGTGGCACAAGCACCTGCCTGGTAGCCACGAGGTTGTAAGTTCGACCCCCAGTACAAACAAAACAAAACAAAACAAAAATATTGCATGAAAATCCAGCAGAGGAAAGCTGGGGAAACTCTGCTCCTGTGGGCCCTTCCAGAGCAGCTGTGAACGTGAATGTGTCCCGTAAGCACCATCGTCCCCTGCCTGGTCAGCCCCTTGTCTACAGGACACTGTGGCGCCCAGTACCCCAGGAGTACCTGAGGCCTTCGAGGGAGTGGGGGCAGGAGGAAAAGGTTGAAGTGGGAGGAAAGAGATCTCAGAGAGCCTGACATGATGATAGCACTGGTCATAAGCAGCACTGCTTTTGAACTTCTGTGATATTTGACGCAGGAAAGGAAAAGGAAGATGCTGGGCCCAGGGTGGAGGTTGAACCACTCTGATGACTCAGAGATTTTGAGTGTGCTGTTTGCACTACCCGCAACAGGCAGCCACAGGAAAAGAGAGCGCTCCCCGTGACTACGGCACAGTCCTGGGGGTGCAGAGGGACCCGCTATTGGTATTTCTCATGCAATCTTCACCGGGGAGCTGTCTATGTCCATCTTCGGCTGCTGTAACAGGATACTTGAGACCACATACTTTGGAAAATGGTTCTGGAGGCCAGGAAGCCTAAGATAAGGTGCTGGCTCCCACTCAACTGTTGGTGAGGGCTTTGTGCTACTTCAGCTCAGGGTGGAAAGTGGAAGATCACATGAGCACTTGTAGAAGAGGGCGGAGGGTGCAAAACTCCCGCACTCACCATGGATTCCCACAAGAAAGACCCTAACCCACTGATGAGGGCTCTTCCTCCCCACATTGCCACACTGAGTGCTCCCATGCTTGAACTTTGGGGACACACTCAAATCATAGCAGGATATTAACAACCTGCAGCTCAGCAGCTATGAAACTCGCAGAGGATTGCATCAGCTAGCAAGCAGCAGGGGAGAGGTGCACGCCCAGATACAATGACTGCAGGCACACTGAGCTACCGTGCTGTGCTACTGCAGCGTGGGAGTTGAGACGATGCCACCAGGGTGGGCGAAGCACAGCCTGGACCACCCCCGCGTGCCCCTCCTCAAGTGTGCACTACTGCATTACTGAGTTGGAGGACGGTGGCCAGGCAGAAGGTGAGATGGCCACGTCCCCATGTCCCCAGTGTTGTGCTGTCCTTTCTGCCTGTACCTCTGAGCTCCTCCCAATCCCAGCCACCTCCGTGCGCCTGCCACAGGTGGCTCTCCACGGCTCACAACACTGCTCCTGGAAGTCAACCCCGACCCTGATGAGAGGCCCCCATGGACACGACAGTCCACCAGGCATCAGAAGACGGGGCCTTCTCACTCCAGCCCGCGTCTCGAGTCCCATAAGAAAAGCTGCAGCCTGCAGAGTTTTCCTCCCCATTCAGATTCGGAAGCCCACCTT
Organism: Dasyprocta punctata; assembly: GCA_004363535.1. Classification (NCBI taxonomy): domain Eukaryota; kingdom Metazoa; phylum Chordata; class Mammalia; order Rodentia; family Dasyproctidae; genus Dasyprocta; species Dasyprocta punctata. The sequence goes on from RJWM01009041.1 coordinate 45,781, forward strand.
GAAACAGCATTCAGTGGGCTTTGGCAGAATACAGATGTTCCTGTCTACGGTTTTTAAGAATAAAGAGAAAGCAATGTTTTTCAAATTACATGTTGAAGGAGGCGAGGGCAGCTAGTCCTTTCTTAATAATCACGCTCTAGATAACAATCTGCTGAAGGTCAAAGCCAGCTCCAACCCTCTGAAGCCCTTTCACCTTCATCTGTGGCTCTTTTGATCTCCTGCTCCCTTTAAATCTCCCAAGTGATTAGCATTCTGAATGCATCTTCTGTGATCTCTCCTAACCATCAGCCTGCTGAGCAGGCGGAGATGTGACGACCACTGATGTCAACATCTCCCCCAGCCCTCGGTCCCCACCCTCCCTCACCTGGAGGTCCGCTGGCACCTTGGGCACCTAGCCATCTCCCTCCTAACCACCGTCATGACCACCAAGCCAGGCAATCACCATGCAGCGTGGTCACGTAACACCAGTGGTGTCCACACACATGAAAATGAGAGATCCCTACCATACAGCCCCAAGCACCTTCCAAAGTCTCCAGCCCAACTTGACCGTTCATTCTTTCCCCTGAACAAATGCTGAGATTTTTGCTCACTCTGCGCCTTCGGCATCCCCCTGCCCCGCATTGCCTGAGTCCCCTGAACCCAGGGCCGCGTGCTTGCTCACGCACACTCTTCCTCTAAACCACACCCCCAGCCGTGCTGCCTTCTGCTTTTTTCTGTTTACTCCCTGGGCTCCTCCTGCTTAGATCCTGTAGCACTTTGGCCCTGAATACCCACCTGGGTGACCCGAGACTGTCTGAACAGTGCACTCTCCGCTGGACCTGTTTGACAGAAGCAGAGTGGAGGAAGAGAGAACAGGGTTTCCTAAAAGCTCCAGGCTCAGCAGGGGTTACTCACTTCTAGAAGCCCGTGGAGTCCACTTGCAGGGGCTCCATCTCCACGGGCCCTTTCCTGAGCCCCATCCTCCGCCCTACAGCCTCCCCGGACACCCCAGCCCAGCTTGCCCACTGTGTGCACCTCTGGCCATGTCCCCTCAGCTGTGCAGCAAAATGCGGGCTATCGGGGTGTTGCTCCCATCTCTGCCTCCATGACTGCAGTCCAGGCTTGAGCCAGGAATAGGCGCGCTCCAACCTCCTCACCCACACACAGCTTGCACGGGCCATTCCGCGGCACCTGCCGGCTCGCTTCTTACCAGATGTCAGAACAGGAGAAACACCTCGGCCACGTGACAAACCACTGCATGTTGGGCTGACCCATTCCTTAACTAGCACAGTTCTTTAGTTTATAAAATGCTTCTTTAAAAAGTTTAAATAAAGCGGGCCGGGAGTTTGGCTCAGTGACTTAAGTGCCTGTCTGACAGGTGTGAGGTTGTGAGTTCAATCCCTGGTGCCCCCCCCAAAAAAAAAAGTTTAAATAAAACGAATTGCACATGGGCTGTATTTCCTGCTTCCTCCCACTTCTGAGTGGAGAATCAGAAAGTGTTTTTATGGAAACATGCGGCTAGGTCCTTGGGTCTGTGACTTGACAGAAGGACCTGGGGTCTGAGATGGGCCCTTGCACCCCTGCAGGCCTCTGTCTAGGAATGAGAGCCCCACACCCCGTCCGTCCTACCTCATGGGCTTTCTCTCCTGTGCTGACTGGCTCTGAGTTATGATGGTTCAGCTTCACCATGGTGCAGAACGGTAGGCATTCAGTAGGAACCGGAACTGGCATTTTAAGTTCGGACCCTTTGCTGAGCTGGGGACCTGAAGGCCAGTCCCTCTCTTGGTGCTGCACAGCAGCAGGACACACGGCAGCCCCCACTTAGCCCACAGTCATGAGGGCCACCAACCCTTCACTCTGGCTAGGCAGGGATGTGCACTAGGTCAAGTGATCCAGTGCAGTCTCCACTGAAACCATGTGCACCGTGGGATGGGTTTATTGGGGTGTGGCCCCATGGGGAGCCAAGCGGCACCTGAGCCTCCTAGCATGTCGTTGGAGCTCCCATTGCTGAGGGTGTCACCCCAACATGGGCACTGAACACTCCACTCAGATTGGTATCAAAAGGACCATGCACGGTTGCACCATGGCTCTGCCGTTCACTGCCCGCAGTCCCCACTTAGCGAAGGCCTTAATGTGCCTTGCTGCCTCCTCTGACAGAATGGGGCCTTGGGACCAATGAGAGGACGTCCAGTGCACACGGTGCACACCCTCTAGCTAGGTGTTTAGTAAATGTTCCCAGCCATTTCCTTATACTACTTGCACTCTATTTTCTTCACCACGTAATTCAAAGTTCACAGGAAGATGTGTAAAGTCAGTTTATAGACTTTCATCTTTTTTTTTTTTTTTTTTTTTTTGCTTAGGAGACTGGACATTTCCCCAGCATGGCCCAGCGGCTGTGTGCTCTGTGGCTCAGAAGTGACTCCTAACACCCGTTTGCTGGGTGAGCACAGCTACAGTCTGGGCCCTGAGTGCCCCTCCCCGCAGGCTCCCGTGTTGGAGACAGGGCCCCCCAGCAGGGTGCAGCTTTGAGAGACAGGGCCTAATGGGAGCTCCTTGGTCACTGAAGGGGTGACCTCCAAGGGAACCATGGACCCTGGCTCTTCTTTCGCTTTTGCTTCCCCTTCACAAGGTGAGCAGCTTGGCCCCGCCACTCACTCCCTGCCCTGATGCGTGGCCTCCTCCCAGGCCCAAAGCAACAAGGCCACCCGAGGGCTGAAATCTCCAAAACTGTGAGCCAAAATCAACCTCTGCTCCCCTGAACTGATTATCTCCAGTATTTACTGTAGTGATGGAAAAACTGACTAACAGGAGTGGCACAGGATTGGCTGGGAAGGGAACACGGGATGTAATCCGCCTCTGTGACAATGTGACACTGCACCTTATCAGACCCCCTATTTGAGTTTTTGGCCTCAAATACCGGGCTCCAAAGCCTGGATCTTGGTGGACACCTTGGAAGCTGGGGCCATGGCAGGACTGCTTGTACCAGCCTCCGGGCTGGTCCCCAAAGCAGAGCCAGCACCTGCGCTGCTCACAGCGGTCCAGCTGGGCATTCAACATCTCTGCTCTGTCATTCTCTGCCAAGAAGCCTTGTGGAAATGCATCCCTCCAACTTCTGTTAAACTTTACACCCAGAGCCTCATTCCACACATACGAGCAACTAGATGGGAGTAACTGAACAGAATGGGAGTTTACCGGCTATGTGGCCCACTGACCTGCTTTGTTATGCATATTCCCTGAGAGTTGTATTCTTATTATGCTCTTCCCCATTAGACACTGTGAAAAGGAAACCATAAACCTCCTTGTATGGAAGCAGAATATGTAGTTTGTGAAATAAAACTTTGGACATCTCTTGCTTTAACAATGTGAAACACCATGTAAGTTAAATGCTGTTGAGATTTGCTAAGTATACTGAGCCAGAACCAAACTGAAATTCATAGTCACATGTTGTAGGCCCCAACTCTGAAGTCATAAGCAATTTTTATCTCTCCAGAGCACTCACCTTAGCCATTCACTGGAAGAGGGAAGCTTAAGTCACCCTTGCTCTCCGTTCCAGCACGAAGACTGAAGTTCTGCGAGTGTTCAGACGCGCAGCCGGCACTGCAGAGCATGTTAAGAAGACGTAGTCAACAGCACAGAAAATGTGCACCAAAGAGATTACCTACTTCTATACCACATTGTTTTCAAAAATAAAAACAAAACCGTGTAATTAGAAACTTAGAGAGCAATGACTAAATCGCTCAAAACAGCCAGGGAGCCACAGGAATGTGTCTGTGAAACTCGTCCATCAAGCGGCTGGTCGTATTTTCATGCCCACATCCAGTGATGCCCACCAGGCTGGGGAGGTCCGGCTGTGCCGCATGCAGGAGCCATGACGGTAGCCTGGGGCTGACCTGGAAGGGCACCACAGAGACAGGCAGAAGGAGCCTTTCACCCCTATCCCGGGCCCTACAGCTGGAGGTGGGGCATCCACACGGGCACCTTCTCGGGTGTTCCTCTTGGTCCAACTAGACCGCATGACTTCAGACTCAAAGCTGGAGCCCCTCCTGGCTCAGCCTTCCTCTGTGTGGGGACCTCGGATGGCCATGTGAAGCCTTTATGGAGACTGACCTGTAAGTTGAAGTAGAATTCACTCTTCTTTTATTTAAAGATGTATACAAATGGTCCCTACTTACAATGGTTCAACTTATGATTGCTCGACTTGTGGTACAAAAGCAAACCACATTCAGTAGAAACTGTACTTTGCATTTTGGATTTGGATGTTCTTTCCCAGAGTAGCACAAATGAACCGATCCTCCCTCAGGATGCTGGGCAGCCCCGCAAGCCAGGGGAGCCCACGCTCCTCCGCAGGGCTCCGTGCCGCTCAGCTGGGCGTGCGGTAGGCCGGGTGCCATCAATGCAGTTACAGTGGAGAGGTCCTCAGTGTACAGTCTGTGATGGCGACTCAACCGCAGAGAAGCACCCGTCCCGGGCGTGCGTCTGTGTGGGGGTGGAGGTGTGTCCGCAGCATCCGTGTGTGTGGAGAGGTATATGTGCTTATGTGTGCACGGACACTTCTTTAATATTAATAAGCACTCCCTGGCAGAAGGTAGGCGTGGTCTGGAGTGAGCACCGGGATGGAGAGGCGCCCACACTGGCGCAGGGCAGATCCTCCGCGGCCTGGCTGCGCACTGCCGGCCTGCGCTCACAGCGCTCTCTGCGCCTTCAGGGCCGACTGCCACATGGATTCATTCGTTCTCTCCGCCGCTGGCTCCCTTCTGCTTTCACGCGCATCCTCCGCGACCCGGGAAGCGTTGTGAGCGCAGGCGTGTGTGTCGCATGGCTGTGACACCTCGCACAGTTCCACACAAGGCTGGGGCGGAGGATGGCAGGGCGCACATGATGCGAGCGAGGCAGAGGCGGATGAGACAGGAGCAGCATCACAAGGCTGGCGTCGGAAAGGCGTGATGACAGATTTACAGTTAAAAACACTAGGCAAAGGAAAAGAATAGGTGAGAGGTGTAAATCCGGGTTCACCAATGGGTACAGAAAATGTGGGGTTTTATACAGTGAGGTACTACTCTGCCACAAAGGGTAAGCTCAGACATTTTAGGTAAATGGATGCGCTTGAGAACTCACTCTTAAGGGAAATAAATCGGACACACGTGCAAATACCGCATTGCTTCTCTGGTGTGAGAAACTGAAAGTGTAGATAAGGACCAAAGTGTGTAATAGGTATTGTGAAATAGGGAGAAAATGTTTTAGTGGGGAGGGGAATGGGAGGGGGGAGGAAAGAAGGGAAAAGAAAATCATGAGGAAAAAATGGAAGTAAAGCTTTTGTAAATGGGGAGGCAAGGCGGGGTTGAAGGGAGCATAGAGGGATGGGAAAATAGGAACCAACTTAGACTGCATACAGGTACAAATTCTCTACGATGAAAGGGATCATTATTATACCTAACATGTACCAATTTTCATCACACAATAAAATGTGATTGAAAAAAGTGTAAATGTATTCACCAAAAACAATTACAGCCAAACTGACTGTCACAGTTCTTTCAGACCTGAACAAACTAAGGGGAAAAAATATTCTCTTGCCATAATCCACAAAATTAGCAAAATATAATTAAAAGGACCACAGAAATAGTTCACCTGTTCAGAAACTAAAATATACCTTTCTAAACGACTCTAAATTGAACACCAGATTTAAAGTATGTAAATATATTTGGCAGGCACTAGAGTAACATCTTATACCAAAAGCTAGAGGATGGGGGTGCAGTGGGAGGGGAGGGAAGGGAAGGGGAAGTGGAAAGGGTCGGACCACCCATGGCCCAAGATGAATGCATTTGTTATCTACTAATAAAAAATAAAACTAATAAAAGTTTAACTTTAAGACACTGGGAGAGGTGTCTAATAAAATAAAGCCAAAAGAAAGAGAATCAATAAAGATATAAGCTAAAATTAATACAAATGAGAAATAAACATACTAGAAAACACAAATGAATCCTAATTTTGTTTATTTTGAAAGAACACCGAAATAGCCCCTCACCGGTCTCACGGAGAGTAAAAATAGGGGAGAAAGGCAAACACACAGACACAGAAGGTGACACAGGATCGAGTAAATGACTCAAAATTCTATGGCAAGAAAGCTGAAATCCAGGAAAAAAAGTGACTGCTCAATGAATACAAAGTACCAACGTTTCTCCCTGAGGAGGAAAGGGTCTGCGCCCTCACTGCCATGGAAGGGACTCGAGGAGCGGCTGAGAAGGGTGCTGTACACAGCCCCAGGACCAGCTGGTCTCAAAGCTGAGCCTAAGATTTCATTCAAGTTCATGTTAATGCAGTAGGCATTTTCTCACGGCATATAAAAACTTGGAAATTTCTCTGACTTGTTCTCTGAATAAATGCAGTTTTAATGATCAAAACTGATAAAATCAGTATAGTAACCAAGAAGCCATACGATACTACTTATGCATAAAATCTTTGACAAAATTCTGAATAAAGTTCACAAATTGAATTTATAAAATCTCAAATACAGAGAATGATCAAGTCAAGCTTAAACCAAGAATTAATTACCTGGTAATTAATTACTATGCAGAATTTACCAACAGAATTCACCTCATCTCATATAGATCTCATGTATAAGAGAGACATGAAAAATTGCATAAGCACACCAATTAAAACTGAAAGAACTTGAGCAAAAATGGACACCTGTTCTTACCAACGACTCAGTTAAATAGGAATATAAAGTGAACATTGAATATATAATAAAGGATCCTTACCAAAATCGAAAAGCTAACATCATGAGAAATGGAAAATGCTCAAGACACTGCCGATAAAATCAGGAACCAGCAGGATACCCACTATCGTTAATTTTACTCAACTAGCTTTCACAATCTGTCAAAATAAGAATACAGCCCATGTAAATGCTAGAAAAGTAATGATGTATTCCCTTTTTCTGCTGGCCATATGATTTGATATGTGTAAATTTCATGATACTTAGAGAAAAAAGTTGTTAGAGATAATCAATTAATTTGGTGATGTAAATGTGCAAAACTTAATAACCCTTAAGTGTGGTTATTAAGCAGGTAAAAATGGATATAGGATAAATGCTTAATTTGTAACAGGGACTAAGCCTATAAAACAGGAAAAAATCCAGTGAGAAATGTTTAGACTATGCTAACAAAATTATAAAATCTTAAAGGATATAAAACAAGATCTAGACAAATAAAAAAATATATCATGTTCCTGAATGAAAATCTTTAATAGTATAGAATATCAATTCTCCAGAACAATTAATGTAATACAATCAGGCTTAGGGGGATTGTGATTTGAATCAAGTTATCTTAATGTTTATGTGAAAAAATAAATGACCAAGGGTAGCAAAGAAAAAATTTTAAGCAGGGATTCAGATTGAGGAAGGGACTTGTCTTACCATCTGCTGAGACTGTAGAATATCACAATAACACTACAATCAAAACGAAGTAACACTGGCACTGAGAGGCAAACAAATTAATGAAACAAAACATCCCCCAAGAAATCTCATTGTGCACGTGCCAATAGTCAAAAATCCAAATTACAAAGCGCTTCTGGCCCCAAGCATTTTGGATAAGGGATATCAGCCTGCATGGTGAAATGTTAATGGTGGAATCTAGGCAGGGAATAGGATGCTTTAGACTCCTCTCATTACTCTGTATACTTCATGTGCAATGTTAGGAGGCAGAAGAAGCTGTGTGGTCTCTGCCTAGGGGGTGGAGGTTCAGCCGCAGTGAGAGAAGCAGGATGCACTGAGAGGGCGTCCTGATCCTGTGGAGATCGCAGGGTCTCTTCGTGTGTGTGTGTGTGTGTGTGTGTGTGTGTGTGTGTGCATGTGTGCACACACCACTACTTAGATCATGCTGAGTTACACGAGCATGAAGATGACGGCGTAAAGACATTCAGGGTAGGACAGGGTGAGGAGCAGGGGCAAAATGTCCAACGGGGAAACCTTTCTGGCCCTTACCAGACGTGAGGAGGGTCTCAGACAGACTGCTGTTAGCTCAGGGTAGTGAAATTGCAGCTGATCTCAACTTTCTTACAAGTTTCTATGCTATTTTAAAAATTCTTTCTCCAGTGATCCTGTATCACTTATAGAATTAAAAAGTCTTTTGAGTTATCATAAAAGCAAACAATGAAGAGACACTTTGGTATTCTCATTCTTAAAAGGACCCCAGAAATCATCTCAGTGTCAAGTCCCAAGAAAATGGGACCTGTTCCCATCTGCGGGACTTGGGAACACTTACTGTCCCCTCCTCTCCTATCGCTAGGGCCCAACTCTACCCAGGAACCAGAGTGACCACCGCAGCTGGGCATCCCTTGTTCCCCAGTCAGCCAGAGCCAGAACATCCAGGAAGCCTGCAGCCAGTCCCTTCGCCTCCCCGAGCACTTCCCCTCATGCTGGGGACTGAACCAGGCATCGCACGCCCAGAGCCCAGACTCACTGGCAAGTCGGGGGCTCTGTCAGTGCCACCCCGGGGCCCCTCAGATCTGACCAGTGTCGTCTAAGAACTCACCCAGCAGGGAGGTGCGCAGCTCCCCGGGTGACCGTCCTGTCCCCAGCTGCAAGCTCAGGCCCCGACGGGTAGCAGGCAGATTGCAGGCACCTAAGCGTCCAGGTTGGGGAAGGGTTTCCTCCAGACGATGGTTCTAGGGTTCTTTGGCACTGGGTAGAGCTGAGCTGTGGGTACACAGCAGACCTCTGCTATCCCCAGGGCTGAGGAGCAAGGACAGGTGGCCCTTGCCAGGCCTGGAGACCAGGGCCTGGACCAAGCCTAGAGCCAGCGCTGAGCTCCCTTGGCGCTGTCTGGGACAAAGCACAGTCTTCCACGCCAGGCCCTGGCTCCCACTCAGCTGGCTTAGTTGGTCAAACCTAGATCTGCAGCTGAACCCTGAGCAGGGCACAGAGGCTAGGAGATCCCACAGCTGCAGACTCTAGAATCCACAACAAGTGTAGGGGGCTGGCATGTATGCCACACAGGACTCTGCCAGCGAACACCTGCCCTCCCCTCTGCTCCTCACCCCAAAGGACATGACGGGGGCCACACAGATGCTGATCCCTGCTCCCTGGCTGGGACAAGCCCAGGCTGACACCTGCATCACCACCACATGATTCAGGGAAGCAGGAAACTATAAGGAACGTGAGGAATCCTCCTCTGTGCCCAGGCGACACGCGGATACCCTTGGCGCAGGGACACCTCATCTGGATATGGCTCTGCTCACGGCTACTTCTCCAGGGGACCCACGGCACCCACTGTCCTTGGCTGAACAAGTAAGCAGTGCAGAGTGGGCATCCCGAATGGCTCTTGCACCTTTCATTTAGACAGAACTGAAACCAGAGCAACTCAGAGTACTCAAACTGTGCGTCCTGTAATGTTCCTTAGCACCAGAACAGAGATCCGGCATCCAGGAACCAGACTGCACGGCGCTGCCTGCTGAGCAACCTGGGCCGGGCTGAAGCGAGCTGAGCCCCAGCCGAGGCCCCGGCAGGGAGGCGGCAAAGCCTGTGGCCTTGCGGGCCCGCTGAGGGGTAAGTGAGATAATGCAGTGTCTGGCACGTGGTTAGGAATCAACCATCGCCAGCAGTTTTGTTATTGTTAGTTATTAATGTAGGAATATCTTCAAGATATTGTTGTAACTTTTCTAAAATGCAAAGGTACTATCTAGGTATTATATTTCCAACCCAATTAATTACTGCCAGAAGAATGACGGTACCACTTAAAGTCACTTTGGCTCACTGGGTGAGATGTTTCCAGCTGTGATTAAGAGACCAAGAAAAAAGAGAAACCAACCCACATGAATGTAACAAACAACACACTCATCCATGGTGCCTCGGTGCAGAGTATAATTTCTTAACCAAAAAATGGTATTTATAGCAACTTTGTATTTGTTGTGCTGTACCGTTAAGAGCGAGGATTCAAATTTTTCCTCAGCATGAGTCCCAGAGTCTTGTTACTAATTAACTGCCCCAGTTATCTAAACATTTGCTTGCCTGGGACCCTGGGCTGCAGCCCACACCCTTACTGAAGACCTCCCACTCCCCGGCCTCTCTGCACGGGCAACTGCAGCCAACGTCCCCACAGGACTCTGTCTCAGTCCACCCCGTGTGGCCACCACTGAGAGTTCCTGGAACTGGAAATGTTTGTAAATAGATGTGTTCTAACCCAGCCACCTACAGTGTTTGAGGTCTGAGATCCCCACCTGCTGTATTCCATCCTCTGATCCTCTGACTTCCAATGTAACTAAGGGTCAAGAGCTTCCTGAAGGTCACTGGCAACCGTCTACACCCGGCCAAGGCTCGGGATTGAAACTTAGGTCAGAGCAAGGAAGCCTTCAAGGACCAGGACGTGGAGCAAACCTTGAGGGGTTTGGAGAGGCACTGCTGCCCGCAGAGGTGCCCACCAGTCACCCCGTCCCGCAAGTAATGGGGCTTCTGACCCCAGAACGCCACACCTGCACGGGCAACTAGGAAGAACGAAGCCGCACTCCTAACGTTACTGGGATCCTAGGGGTCTCTGAAGCTGGGCTCCGACACAGAGACCAACACTGAATCCGGTCATCAGAACTGGGATGAGGAGGGAGCAGTGCACAGGTCTGCCCATCACAACTGGCCATGAGGTCACAGCTGCCACCTCCAGTGTAACTTGACCTTGAGTTGCAGGGCACTGAACTCACCCATATTTAAAGCCAGGTATTCCTAACTTATCCATCATCTTTGATGAACATCTACCCAAATATTTCTACATGATATAGTAACAGAAAAATTACTGATTCTATGAAAATGATTTATAGTGTCCAAATGTCTGGGCTAGGCAGTTTGTAATGTAGCTTTATTTAATCCCTGCAAACAAACAAAAAAACACATTAGTACCTGAATAAAGAACTAGAAATGGCAGAGTTGAAATCCCAAACTCAGCTTTTGTCTACCTCAAGTTTTTCTAAGACGTGAGACTCACCTATTCCGAGCACGGAACTCCTCCTCTCCATGTACACGTTAATCTCCTGGAGGGCAGGACTGTGTTTCTAAGTGCAAGAGGACTCCTCGCAGTGCCTGGACTGGTTCTGATTGTAAAGGAGGCTTACTGGATGTATTTTAGTTAACCAGTGCATGAGTCAATGGCCTAGCATTTGCAGGAAGCCCATTTCAGTGGAAAAGGAATCCTCGACATCCCCAATCCGTCAGCACACTAGTGCAAGAGGACTGTTTCTCCAGCTGGTTTCATTTAAAACAAAGACAGGTACCAACACACGCTGCATATTTTTTCCTACGGAGCATTTATTTACTTGTAAAAGCATTAGTAACATATATTAGAATGAAACGATGCATATTTTGACACTTCTCTGGAATTTATGGAGCAATGTTGGGGATGGGTTATTTTATGGCAAAATGTCAGGTGTAGGACAGAGCTGGGATTCTTGGCTGGGAAAGGGGAGATTTTGCTCCACAGGAGGCAGCTGGCAGTGCTGGGAGGGTGAGGGCACTACTGGCCTCTCGGTGCTGCTTCACCTCCGACGATAACAGGAAGAACGCTCTCCCAAACAAAGAATTATCAAGCCCCAAATGACAACCGTGTTAAGGTTGAGGAACCCTGAAAGAGAGACAGAGACAAAGACGTAGGTGGCTGAGAGTGCAGGTATGTGGGAAGATGCACGGAAGGGTGGATGGCTGGATGAATGGATGGATGGATGATGGAAAGACAGAGGGACAAGAACGCACCCTAGAAGTTACTCTGCAGTAAAAGACTAATTCAAAGTAATATGGTTATCTTCTCAGTCTTGGGATGGTTTTGTCATATGGCTTCTGGTCAATCACTCAGACTTGCGTGACTTTCTCAGCAAGTAACTGTGCCAGTTATGTTTAGGAGTAGCTGATCAATCTAGCTAAGGAGACTAATACAAAATCTTTCATCAATGGCAAGCAATCCCAAGTGCACTTATGTGAGAAGGGAAATAAAATATAAAAGGTTGTTTCAAAATTCTAAAATGATAAAATTAGAAAAATAATAACACGCTCCATGGAAAGAAAGGAGTTGGAAACAGGGAACTATTGTGTGATTATGGATTTGGATATGTGTTCCAGATGGCTATAATCCATTCGAGCAAAGACACTTGGAAAAACAGTTGAAAACACAGAACTCGGTTTGAGTGCAGCCCCAAGGGGTCCTGGGGTGACTACCGTGGGGTCCCGGGGGTCCTAAGCGTGGCAGCCTGGGAAGCGGCACTTCCTGGGTGGCCTTTAGGTCATTAAGGATTGATGTAGTCCTCATGGGACGTTCTCAGGAAAGGGCTATTTAAAGGAGTGATTTATGGCCAGGAGTGTGGCTCAGTGGCCTAAGTGCCTGCCTGGCAGGCACAAGGTTGTGAGTTTGATCCCCAGTACCACAAGAAAGATAAAATAAAATAATAAAATAAAATAAAGGAGCGAGCTAGGCCTCTCGCACCTCTTCTGGTTTCCCACCTTGCCTCGTGCTCTCTCGCTACCCTTGCTCCTGCCACACAGGCACAGAGGCAGGGGAGCCCCCGCCTGCCTGAAACAACACAGCCACCCTGTCTCGACTTCCAGCCTACAAAGCTGTGAGCTAAATAAACCTCTTTTCCCTATAAAGTACTCAGCCTCAGGTATTTCATTATAGAAACAGAAAATAGACTGAAAACAGATTAGATCCAGAGGTGACTATTCCAACTTTAAAGTTACAGCTCAAGTCTTGAGACAAGAATTTTTCACTGTGGATAAGGCAGTAAAATCAATGATCAGACAGCAAGCTTCCTAGAGCACCCCAGGAAGAGTTAAGGGAGAAGGAAGTGGCAAAGGGACAGAGGAGGAGAAAGATGTCACTAGGGCCCAAGGAGAAATTAAAGAGCAAGGCTGTGGTCTTCAGAAGGAAGTGCCACAAGGAAATGCAGACAAATAATCACCGTGCTCCCTCGATCACCAGAGTTGGGAAAAATGACTGGAAGCTTTGAGATACACAATAGACAGAGTGAATTAAGGACTGGACAATAAAATAAAAGCTAGACACTCTAGGTCACTACTTATTTGAGAAGTTGGAAAGCAAGTTTAGATAGACTGGTCAAACAAAAGGCTGTTTATAATAAGTTCTATTTTTAAATGTCCTTAAAATAAAAGGTGAGGGGGCAGTAAATAAAGAAGAAGTTGTCTCAATACAATCAATTTTCTTTTATGAGTAGAAAGAAAAAAGAAAGTATGACTATAACCATTCAAAATGCTGCAATAACAAGGAAATTTTTACTTCACTAAGGCTCACTAACCAGGAAGGATCAGACACTTAAGTGTGCTTCCTACCCTGCCTGAAACAACCAAAATCCTTTGGGGCTCTTTCCAGTTTAAAAAAATAAATGCTATGAAGATAACCGGACAGCACCAAAGAAAGCTATCTCAGTGTGTATTATACCAACACCTGTAGGAATTGTTCCTATTTTCCTATTCAGATTAGATTCTATAGCTTCCAGGAGAAACTTGCGCAAAGGATTTGGCATGGACTTGCCAATTAATGCTTATATTTTAAAAGTAAGAGCAAAGTAATAGCTTAGCAAATTTGTTTTCATGCCAAGGAGGAAAATGGTAATGTTGACCTGAAATGGTTCCAGTGACTGATAATCTATATAAAAGAAAAGTGATGAAATTCAGAGTTAAAACAACCATTGTTGATAAGAATAGCAGTGTAACTTGTTTGCTGCCTTGGCAAGTCTGGGCCCCTGAGTTCAACTACAGAAACATCCTTTGTAAAACTGGCTTCATAGTCAGGAAACCAAAACCCAACTACCGTAATTGCAAAAGTACTTCACCCATTCTTAACAAATTCCAGAAATCTGGGTCATTATCATTATTCAAATTAATTCTACTTGAAATAAAACTTTGTATCCACCCATTTATTTACACCTACTGTGTTCCAAGAAGGATTTAATGTTAAATTTATTTTGTTTGTAAATATATAGCCTGTTTTAAAATCCATTGCACAATATAGGACTACAATATTATTTAGATGGCACAAGTAGAGAATGTTTACATTTTCAAAAGTTCATTCTCTTTTGGAAAGAAAAGTCTACAGAAGACAGAACCTTTGCTTGACAGTAAAGGGTAACCAACCTTGGTGATCAGCTATTGTAACTACTGCCCCACTAGATACAAAACCTGCCATCTGGCGCCAGGATCAGTAGTTACCTGAAATATTCCTTTAACTCTGAGTTTAAAAGAAGCTGATACTTGAGTCATGGTATTTTATCTTCAATCCAATGTTCTTTCCATTCGTGAGAGAAGCTAGCAAAAGATGCTTGATGTGAACTTGCCAGTATGTGCTCGTACTTCAAATGTAAAGGTAATACATTCGCTTAGTATGGGCTGCATAGATTTTTGTTAATATTATTAGACCTTGGGTTTTGTATAGTTGTTTGCCTGAGGTCATTTTCTGGAAATGAGTAATAATCTCCCAAACTCTGGCTTCCTCTCATGAGGTCCCCGGGACATGAAGAGCTTGTACTTCTCACTCTTCAAGGATTAACAGAGATGGAGGCCGCGCTTCTGGTGGAGTGGGGCTGGAGTTGAGCGGCTGCAGCTGGGTGCTTTGCCCTGCCACCCTGCAGGCACAGGGAGGTGGTCTGCAGGGCAGAGGCTGGTGGGCGCCATTTGGCTGGAATCCCCAGCACACTGGTCCTCAGAGAGAACTCGAAGGGAGGGGCCGTGGGAAGCAGGACCACACGGGTCAGCAGGGCTCAGGGAAAGAGCCGCAGTCCCCAGGCCTCCTCAGGGGAAGGCCCCACCAGGACATGCCAGGCAAAGGCCGTGGCGGGTCTGCGCCCAGCCTTCCTCCATGGAGGACGGAGTTCTCCACTGTGCAGCGGGAGGATCATCAGAGAGCCTGTGTTTCTGCACAGAACACCACTCAGAACACAGCCCAGAGCAGCACTGACTGGGCGTCAGGGACAGCAGACCTCCACGGACCTGTGTAGCAAGTTGTCACCATGGAGTGATCCCCTAAAACCATAAGACTTTATTTTCTTTCACCCACTTCTCTCCTCTTTGGAGCTTAAATATTAAGTGGCATACACTTCCAATGTATAGAATGACTTTCTGTCTTTACATCTAAGTAATAAAAAGGTAAGTGACATTCTCCATTATATTCAAATGGTCCTAACACCTTAGAAAAATTATAAAACAACTTTTGTACACAATGACTCATGATTGCTCCATATCTGGACTGTGTCAAGCAACTATGTTGATGCTGGACACTTCACAAGACTCTGCAGTGCAGGAAATGGTCCAACAAAAGTAGAAAGGAAAAGGAAGGAAAGGAGAGGGGGAGGGAGAAAGAAGAGAAGATTTATTCTACACTGCACGTGGAGGACGAAGAAACAATTTTTTAAAAAGTCAGGACAAGTCATGCATTGAGGGGAACTGGCACTAATTCCGGAGATGCAGAAGAATTGGGAGTGAGGGCTGGGCTGCAGGAGGCAGGAGCGGAATGTACTAAGGTGGACATTTTCGGTTCAATGTGCATCCTTGCATATCTAAGTAGAGAGATCACAGAGAAGTTTGCTGCTCAAGTTCAGGGTTCATGGGAGAAAGACCAACGTGGAGATCAGCAAGAGGCATTTAGTTGACAGCATTCAGAGTTACAAGTGGGACGGCCCAGTGAGGACAGGAAGTTAGGGAAGAGAAGAGAGTCAGGGCTGTGTCCTGGAGAATTTAAGGACCAGGACAGGAAGGAAAACAGCCAAGGAGACTGACAGGAAGTCACCCATCTGCAGAGAAAAGCAAACAAACAAGCACAGTGTGTATGTTCCAGAGGCCAAGGAAGAAAAAGGGGAAGATGGACGTCAACGATGCCTGCTGCTGCTGGGTGACAGCAGACACTTCTTGACTATTTGGTGATTCAGCAAGCAATTTGCTGATGCTAAATGGCCTACAGGACTGATTTGAAGGGTCTTTGCTGCACAAAGAAGAGAGAAATAAGGCACTAGATGGCATGGTCAGGGAGGACTTCTCTTAAGTGAGACAGAGTCTGCATGTTTGGGTGCTGTTCAGAAAGATTTACAGTGGAGAGGAAACTCCAGGAGAAGAGAGAGCTTGCACACAGGTGTGACCTCCTTACGATGAGACCAGGTGGGGCCCAGAACACACAGCAGGACCGTCCTAAGCGGGGAGCAGGGGCACTCCTGGCATCAGCAGAAGGAAAGGCAGTACAGAGGTGATCTAAGCCACCACCTAGCTCCATTTCAATTGTTCGTATTTCCTCAACCAAGTATGAAACCAGATTGTCAGCTGACCGTGAGGATGAGGAGGGACACTGTGGTTTAGAACAGATGAAAGGCATGAAGCAGACCTCACAGAAGCAGAAGGCCAGGCGTTCCCTGGAGAGATCTGGGCACTGGGCAGGCCAAGGTGCTGTCCCTGTGAAGCAGGGGTAGGGTGGGGTGAGCTCAAGCTAGCCAGAGTCGGAGATCTCACGCTGAGGGCACACACAATGGAAAATTGGGAGGGCAGGGGGCCTTTGTGATGTGGGCATCTGTGTCGAGGAGGGTGGTCGGAGAGAAGCAGAGGGAGCAATCTGCCAGAGCAGGTGGTGGTGACCCGAGAGTCTGTGACCGTGTTACCAGGATGGCAGGCTGAGGAACCGCCATGCACACAGCAGACTGAGACAGTGCGGGGGAAAGGTCTGTACGAGGGGAAATGACCACACGTGGACAGGCCCGCATGTCAGGGAACCATCTGAGCAGATCTGCAGTCACCGAAAATGATTCTGGGAGAGAGGGAAAGAAGACAGTCAGTCACAAGTGACTCAGTGTTAACCAGGAATTCAGCAGAAAACTACACAAAGAAACGCAGAGCTGGTATCATCGAGGGTGCGTGACTCACAGGAAACAGCATCGGTCAGGGCACAGGGGCAAAAGAGCCGGGAAGCAGCCGAGCGGATCAAGGCCACATTCAGCTCCAACTTCAGGCCTGATGTTCGTGGGTTTGGAAGAAAAAACATTACTACTCGACGATTATACTATCAGCAGTGTCCCTTGGGTCTGCCCAGTTTCAGGTGGAATGAAAAGGGAAACGATAACAGAGCCAGTGGTTTTGGAAGGAAGAAGGGAAACACACTTCCTGTCCATATATCCCATGGATTCTCCACCTGGGCACTGCGGACATTCTGGGTCACACGCCTCCACATGCAGACACTTCGCTGCGTCCCAGGGCTCTGCTCACTAACGGCACTGTCTCCCTGATTGTGCCAAGCAAAATGTCTCTATCTATTGCCAAGCATACCTAGGGATAAATGCACCCTACTGAGAACCTCAGACCTATCCTAACAGCCCTTTTCTGGTTCCTCCTCACCCTACAAAGTAGGCCACCTGAGTCACATGAGACAGTAATGCCACCCAGGAAGGACAGCTCTTCCAAGAACATCCATCCAGTTGTTCGTTAGTCCAGTACCCTTCCTGCCTCACCAACACTTGCCAAAGGCCGCCCCGGGAAGCCACCATGGGCCCCCACAGTCCAAGGGCTGAACCACGGGCAGCTGGCTTGCGATGGATCTCATTTGTCCATCCAGGACTTAGAGCCAAAACTTTCAGAATGAAAATTAAAGTCACAGAATACAACACACAGGTCTGTAAGAGGTCATGTGAAAGCCAGCTATAGGGTGTCCTTAAAAATACTTAGCTTTATCCAAGTCATTCTGCAGGTTCTGTGTGGGGCGGGGTGACTCACTGTCACACTCAGAAGACTGGGGTGAATACATGACCACAGGACAAGCACACAGATCCCTGCAAACAGCACACACCAGGCTGCAGGCTGGCAGAGAGCCGCTGGTTACACTGTGAACAAGATCATCATTGTGTAATCAGAGCCTCCCTCTGTCAGCACCCTCGTCCCCGCCAGAGTCACCAATTTCCAAATCACAAGGTAATCAGCCTGTAATCTATGTGTTTAAGAAAGGAGAAGCCACACACACACAGAGACACAATCATACACCATTTCCTTGAAGTTTCCAGCTTGGCAACACCCAGAACAAATAGCCTCCTTTAGAAGATTCATTTTGCTACCGTTAACCATCTATGGGCAGGCAGGATTGCTAGCATGCCAAGCTAGACATTACTAAAGTTCATCAAGAATTCATCCAGAAATAGCTCGGCATGATGGCATATGCCAGTAATCCCAGCTACTCTGGAGGTCTCAGTTTAGCCTGGGCAATTTAGCAAGACACTATCTCGAACTTTTAAATGGGCCAGGGGCATAGCGCAGTGGTAGAGTGGTAGCCTAGCATGTGCAAGGCCATGGGTTTAAGATGCAGAACTGCTCCCCACTGCAAAAAGGCGGATTCCTGAGGGCGTAGAGACGGTTGAGAGAAGCTCACCGAGGACCCCATCGGTGAGGGAAACATGCTTTGCCCCTCTTAATACCCAGAGTCAATGCCAGCCTCGGGATTTCCCTTAGGCTCACACTGTGACACTGAGGATGAATTCCTGCAAAGATCCTTGTCAAGTGGGGGTGGACATTCAGCAACTCTGCCCTCGCCCTGTCTAGCACCTCTATCTGCAGATTAACTCGTGGTCACTGGGAAGTGGCTGCTTCCGAGCTGGGCCTGAGAACACGGCACTGAGAAGGCTGAGGGACCTCTATCCTGTTAATGACCCACTCTTCAAAGGGCGCGTGGGAGGCGAAAGCCCGGCTGAAGCCATGCTCAGGGTGACCTGTGACCTTTACAGAGCTTGCCCTGCAACCTCCCAGATGACAGCCAGCGGGGACAGCTGGGTCCTGGGCTTCCGCGCACTCCCAGCCTGGGGCCCCCTGACTGCCCCGTGGACGGCGGGACCCCTGGAGGAGCCGACTGCAGTTGCTGAACAGGACCCTGCATCCTCCCCCACTGAGCAGCAGAGGACTCTGCAGACCAGAGGGGCTCACCCTCGCTGTCCCCGCCCGGCCTGAGCTTCGGGAGGAGGCGTCGGCCGCCACTCTTCTCCGGCAGCCTCAGCACCTCCGCCCTCGCCTGGTTCCTTCCCGCTGTGAGCACTGAAGGGTTCAGAAGGAGAAAATGTTTCCTAGACAAACACGGAAAGCAGAAGAGGAACTTCTTCATCTGAAACCATAATTGACCCAAGGAAGCTGACTCTATCAGACGGCTATGGGCGCCTAAGGGGAGTCTGTCACCAAATTAAAAGCAAGGGTGTTTCTTCCATTACCCACTTCTTTGGTTGAAAAATTTATCAGCAAGCGTTCACTGGCACATGCTATGAGTCTGCCTCTGTGCGATGGACTTGGGACAGGAGTCTAAATAAACAGAACACACTCCTTGGCCCTCCTCGGACTGAATGCCTGCTGTGCGTTGGGCTGTCAGTACTCCAGGGTGAGGAAGACCCAATCCTTGTTGAAGAGGTGTTCAGTTTAACCAGAAAGGTGGGTGTGTGGATGGGTTTCACAGTCTCAGCACCACTGTCACCGTGGGCCAGGTCACCCTGGGTCATGGGGCTGTGCTGTGCAGAGCAAGATGTTTTACAGCAGTCCTGACCTTTACCATTAGAGCACACCATTCACCCCGCACTGTGAAGATGACTTCAGATATTCCCCAGTGTTTCCTGGAGAACAAAATTCTGCTCCTGCCCTTTCCTCATCAAGAATCACTGACGGGGACAAACATTTGCAGCACAGCATCATCCATCTAGTCCCACATTAACACATGAATCTGCCTTACAAATTTATGCAAAAATTGTAGTTGCCACAAGAAAGGGAATCTGAACACCTCTGCCTAGGAAGGGCCTTGACTGAGCAGGTGCTTGGGTAGGGCCTTTTAAAGAAGGTAGGAATTCTGTGGGTAGACCAGAAAGACAGGAAGAAAACTGTATGCATTGAAACAAGACAGTCCCAAACTGTAAGAAACTGCAAGCATTTGGGCAAAACCAGATCAGAGGGTATGCAAGACAGAAGGCCAGGGGACTCCATAGAACAGAGTGCGGCCTCCTTCTGTCCATAGAAGATGGGTGCATGCGGATTGTTTTAAGAAGAGACATGCCAGGAATAATACAAATTTTTTTGTCTTAATCCACTGAAAGACATTGCCACTGCTCCAAGGAAAATTGCAATACAGCATAGAAAAAAGACACACAGGAAATGTTACTGAACATATGGCTGCATTCCATGCCTTATTCAGTAAAGACAGCAAGATAGAAGAGTCATGATTGATGTGGTTTTATTTTTTTTAAAGTGAACCATTCTTCTTATGAATAATAGTGAGTTTTATTCTCACTATTATCATTTTTTTTTAAGGAAAACTTCTGATTTTTTCACCCAAAACTCACCAGGCTGTGAGTTTTCCACTGAGAGGCCAGTGTCTGGCTTATCTGTATGCCCAAGAGCCTCTGACATGTCCCAAGCCAGGCAAGTGTCATGAATGAACGATGCTCCATTGCAGGGGTCCACAGCATTTACTGAAAGGGGCACATAGTAAATATTGTGCAGGTTAGGTGGCTCTGTCCCAACTAATCAGTTCTGACCCCATAGTACAGATGCAGTCACAAGTTATGTCTAAATGGCTGAGTATGGTCATGTTCCAATAAAACTGTATTTATAACTAATCAGTTCTGACCCCATAGTACAGATGCAGTCACAAGTTATGTCTAAATGGCTGAGTATGGTCATGTTCCAATAAAACTGTATTTATAAAAACAGGAAGCAAGCTGTATGTGACCATGACCTCTGGTCTCTTCTTCTGCAGAGAAAGTTGTCGTCAATGTATTCAAAGGAGGCAGTTAGCCTAGAGTAATTTTTTGTAAAGTAAACATCCAAAACATAAATATATAAACAAAATATTGGTCCTGAGTTTGAGCAACTTATCAGCTGTTGACAGATGTACCCACTTGCTTTGATAAATTCAGAGTGATAGGGTGTTAGAAGTAAGACAGATCTAAGTTAATTCTTCCCTTTCAATGCTAAAGCAGCCAAGTCCTTGTGACAGAGTGTGTTGCCCCAGATTTTGTAGCTCTATTGCTCTGATATTACATATCTTGGAGAGAAAACTTAAACCCAGAACTGCTCAGGGCAGAGTTCCCTGTACCTGTTCTTCCTCACTGTGGATGGAAGGGAGGCACTCCAGAACCGGAAGTAAAGCATTCAGAGAGCCAGGTGTGTGTATGGGAGTGGGGCGGATATTAGCACTATTGTGCTATGTTGCAGCACACAGAGCCAGCAGGGCTGCAGGACTGGTAGTGCCCTCCCCAGCTGGGTCCCGGGAAGCACTTACCACCAGAGCCAGAGCTGCACCAGTGGTCCGAAAGGTGCTGATGGGAAAGAACAGCATAGCACCTGACTTAGTCATGAACACGAAGCAAGCAATAATCATTCGAGTTGGGGATTCATTGAAAAGGCGAGCCTGGACATCCATTACTTCTCTGTTTTTTACTTTTTGGGGGGTTTCTTCCTCTTCAACAGTATAAAATTTAATCACAATATCCAGAGAAGTTAGCAGAATGATTGCTGGTCCTAATAAATGCTTCTTATTTTCTTTTTCCCCAAAGCCAAACCCCAGTGTCAGGTTCATGTGTGGACACCCATTCTTGAGAACACACTCTCCTTAGTAACGTTGCATCTAAGATCCAGCTAGGATATCTTTAAGATCCACTTCCTGTTGAACGAGGAGACAAATTTCCTAAGTACTGTAAAGCAGTTCTCAGGACACAACAGACTTGGTAAAGCAATACTAGTGTCTCTGAGGCGCTCAGCGCTCTCCACAGATAGATGAAGGGGCGGGGCAAGGAGAGCTGACTCAGGCAAGGGGTCTTCTCAAATCCTACAAGAGCCTGGGTACTCCCCACCCTGCCACTGCTTGGAGTGGGGGCGGGTTACAGCTGTAGAAACCTGTGCCATTCTGTTTTGAAGTTTGTATTAGTCTATGTCTGTGATTTGCAGTCATTCATTCATCCTGGGGGCAAGGCCTTCAATACATCACATCTTGCTCATCTTCACTCCGCCTCCGCACACCTGCCCTACCTGGGTGACTCTTCATCAGATTTTTTCTCTAGTCATCTTGAGATGCTGCCTGTCCCGAGGTCCCAGTGTCTGCGGCAATGGCATCTCCCATGGAAAACACATCAGGAATCTGGTACCTGAATGTTCCTCAACCTGGAGTAGAAAGCCAGAGAGGTTGGACGTGCAGGCCAGGCAAACTCTCAGGTGCATTTCACTGTAGAACCGCGGGGCTAGGTGGTTCCCTCCTGTCCTGTCGTTTGCTCGGGACCGACTTTCTCCTGTCATAGTTCACAAACCAGACACTCTTGTCACATGAATTGCTTCTCTTAACCCTGCACACCCAGAACTCAGACAGTCAGTTGAGAGATTGGCCTCAGATGTTTGGAACGAGTCGGCACAGTTATCCAGTTCCTGTTCAGATGCTTTCGTGTGGTGCGGTGGCGTCCTCCAAACGAGACGGAAGGGATGCCCTGAAAGGTGCCGTACAGCTGCTCGCGCATTCTAGCGTTGGGGTGTTCGGGTGTGAGACAGGAAGGCTGGGAAAGTGTTGAATTATTAATTTGGCCTCAAGAGATTCATGATTATATCTTATTTTAGCATCCACCTGAGCACATGAATGCTAGGGACATTTTCCCCTCTCATATAATTTTGGAAATAAATGCAAATGAACTGTTTGCAAAAATGCAGAACATGGAAATGTACAACATATGTGCTCTTCTCTATGCTGCCCACCGAGGCCCCCTAATACACCTTAGCTTAGGAGTTCTCAACAGGGGCAGATTTTCCACCATGGGGAGATTCATCACACACATCTCAGAAGCCATCAGCTCTGTTCCACCCATAGTCTCTACTTGGAGAACCAGGAACCTCAGTGACCACAAGCTAAGGTGATCTGGTCAGGAAGGAGGTATAGAAACTACTCAGGAACTAGAAGGAGGCCGGGAGCTGACCAGCATCCAGATGGTGCCCAGACATGGTTGAAGCCAACATCAGTGCCCAAGGGGGTGCAGGTGGGGTGGGGAGACACAGGCAGTAGGTTTGAGGAAACCACAGCAAGGTCCCACTCCATTTGGAGGCGGGTCCAGGACCCAGCCAAGGAAGAGCTCCATGTCCCATGGAGTAGGGACACCAACAAAGTTAGTTTTTAGTCTTAGATAATAATAGTTCCAATAAAGAAGAAAACCAGAGATAATAACAAACTAGGGGTTATTAAAATTGTCTAAGTGTAGCAAGGACAGACTCTTCCTGCCACTAAAACCTTTAGTCACATTTAGTCTTACAATACTGTCTCCCAAACAGTGATGAGTTAACAACCACCCCATGGTCTTGGCAGCAAAACACTCCTGGTAACCTTCATACTTCAGTATTTTTCTGATGCCTCAGTCTCTAGTCCCTGCACATTCTCCAAGGAGGCCCAGGTCCTCACCTCACCAAGCTGACCCAAAAGGACAGCACTATCCTTCATTCCCAAAATAAAAGATAGTTCAGATCAGAGCTTGCATGGTTGGTAGACTTTACTGGCACTCCCACAGTATCACCACCTGCAACAGACACTAAGCAGTGCCATCCGTCTGCTCCTTCTCTACTCTCCCCACTCCAATCTTTCCAGTACTTTCTGGAGAATTCTGGACTCTTCTCCCTTTCAGAGCAGCTTCATGGAACACCTCTGTTTTTGAGTCCTGGTACTACCAGCTCCATCACGTTGACCTAGTTACTTCCTATTTCTCTCATAAGATTGGAATTTTCATAGGATTCCCTCTGAAATCCAGATAAGGAAACCAAGGGAAAACGTTCAGACAGCGTTTAGTACATAGTAAGGACCTGGTCAGTGATTCTAATAGAATTTCTTAAAGCTGTGAGATCTCTGGACCACCACTGTCTAGACCCAAAGGAACACCACTAGACCACTGTCTAGGCCCAAAGGAATACTAGACCACTGTCTAGACCCAAAGGAACACCACTAGACCACTGTCTAGAACCAAAGGAACACTAGACCACTGTCTAGACCCAAAGGAACACCACTAGACCACTGTCTAGACCCAAAGGAACACCAGACCACTGTCTAGACCCAAAGGAACACTAGACCACTGTCTAGACCCAAAAGAACACCACTAGACCACTGTCTAGACCCAAAGGAACACTAGACCACT